>JAMKQA010057514.1:0-10618 GCA_024699735.1 Posidonia australis
TTCATTTAATGATAAAATAAAGACAACTTTATATAATTTATTTGAAAAATATGTTAGAAATTATGGTAAAACATCTAGTGGTCAAGCATCTAGTTTTTAAGGATCACAAACAAGTAGTAGTAGTGGTAGTTCTTTATGGAGTAGATTAAATAAAAAGAAGGAAAAATATATAAAATCAAGTACAAATAATGAATTAGATAATTATTTAGGAAAAAAAATAATCAAGTAAAAATAATGTAAATATCTTTTGTATTTTTTTATATAAAAAAATGATGTATTTCAAAGATTTTTTTATTAATAAAAAAAATTTAAAATTAATTTTAGACCCAATGAACCGACCTCACCCGACCCGACACGCTGGCCCGGCCCATAGACGGGCCATGGGCCGTGCAGGGCCCATGATATCCAAAAGGAGGCCCGGCCCGACCCGATCCAGGCCCAAACGGGCCTCCTGTTTGGTGGGCCGGGCCAACCCAGCCCGACCCGTATTCCACCTCTATCCACACCTCCATCCGCAACAGTCTCCTCTCCCCAGCCATCGACGCTGTCTCCTTTTCACTTCTCAGGTATTTTCTTTTCTTCTCCTCTTATTTGTTATTCATTTTTGGTTTTTTCCTCTTCTTTTCTCACTTTTCTCCTCCAAAAGATCTCCTTCTCTATTTTCATTCTCCTTCTCATTCTTTTCTTCAAAGTTCGGCTTAGACAGGAAAATTTAAGCCAAAGAAAACGATACCTTTGGTTTTGAATATAAATATCCAAATAAAAGGGCTACTTGTAGAGATTCCAGATGCCATGCTCATAAAAAATATCACTAGCCCATTTGTGGATGATATACTTGGTTCGTGGAAAGCTTCACTTGGAGTGACCAGTTTGATGAATCAGTAGTGGCATCCACAGAAACAAGCGGGGTTTAGGCTTGAGAGACACTAAAGAGTCAGGAAAAGACAGTACGTCTATTTAGAAACATTGTCAGCTCAGCGGCTTGCAATATAGCCAAATGAAGGTGTAATCGGTGGATCATGCAAATCATATTGACAAATCAAATCATATTGAATAGTCACTTAGGTCTCCATGGGAAATTTTTTGACATCATTTCATGTAGTATAGTACCTTATTTTTAGCTAGTAATTTTGCTGTTAAACAATGAAAGTTTAGATCTACTGGCCTGATATGTGTTGGAAGCTGATGATTTGTCAACCATCTACTGTCATAATTACTTTGGCTTTTGATTCTTTGTAAGACTTACTAATTGACTAGTTTCCTTTTGTTGCAGAAATGACTTCTTGTTCAAGAGGAGGAGCTCCTGCACCAAATTAGGTGGCTTCCAACCATTTCCTAGAAAGGTCGGACAATCAAACTTTTCATACTATATCAACAACATATTTCCTTCATGTGAGATTTCTATCATTCACTATTGCTTGTCCATCTTGGTTATATTTTATTTCTTGTATATTACAAGCATATTGTTTTGTACATTTGCTTCCTAGAATGCGCCTTCTATTTTATTTTACCACTCTCTGCATCTATAGAACTATGTATACATTCCATTTACGTATAAATCTCCTTGTACTGATTTTCTACTCAAGCCTTACAGACATTGTTTATTGTAAAAAAAGCGAAGTGTCATGCACATTTACAATTGCATTAGTTAGTTACTTTCAGTTCTTCACCTTTGCAGTAAAGGTGGTTTGGTTGTCTGCCTAGTGTTTTTAATCTTATGTGGTTTGATAAGATTGCGGAACATAGAATTGATGTATCCTTTGATATATTCTGTCTTTAGGAAAGGCGATTAGATCTTTGTTGATTATAAACATCAATATTTGAGTGGTGCATTTCCATTTTTTTAACTCAAGAGAATATATCGCTTGAGTGAAATGTATTTTGACTTAGAATGCCGATTTATAGTTAAATTTTTTATATGTATCAACATGAATTCTTTGCAATGAGCAGAACATTTTGGAGTTATGATGGCACTACCAGTTTACTATTTTCTCTTTATAGACATATGTTTACTCCCGTTTTTTTTTTTTTTTTTGCTTCTTTAAATGCTCAAAATTATATAGAAAATATCGATTAAAAGCATGCATGATTTATACGCAGGATTTGGAGAAAAACAACGCAGGAAGAAGAAGAAGTAGATGGAAGAAATAGCATTAAAAGAGTAAGGAAAAATCAATTTCAAGTAATTGAAGGAGAAAAGAATATAAAAAGGAAAAATAATATGGAAAAAAGCAATGGTAGAAGAGAGCAATATAAGAAGAAATTGGAGATTAAGAAAAACAAAGGGAAGGAGGAATTTCAAGCACACATTCATGGTTCCTGCTGCTACAGCCAAAACCACATTGATGATGCATCTACATTGGATGAATGCCACTTGCATTTGGTCTTGCAGATACTTTCCATAAGATAAAAAGAAGACAGACAATAGAAAAATGGTAACAGTCTTCCACTATTATATATAAATTGTTCTTTCATTGTTCACAATAGTAGTAAAATTTATCGCAAGATGTCAAGATAAGCATTTAAAAGCAATGGAACACTTTAAAATTAAAAGTATTCATGAAGGCCTACTATATTAAATCGTTTTTAAAGGCAATCTTTTAAACAGTATCCTACTGATCATTACTGTTTAACATAAGATTTGCACTAGAGATGAATATATTATTCATATGCCTCAAAGAATTCTTCCCCATTTTCAAAGTTGGAATGGAAAACATTATACAAAGTTTCCTTGGTGTGTCTTTTTCCTAAATAACTTGCATTTGTATGGTAGGTAGGTGGTCAATCTAACACTTATAGCCACACCTAATGGACTTCAATCTAAACCCTAATTGTTATTGTAAAATTTTCACAATGTATGTCCTTTTTAAGTCACTAGTTGCCACGTCAGGATTCTGATCATATTTGTAGTTTTGAGAGCCTAGTGATCCCATGGATTTTTCTACTAATTCTCTTACTCTATAGGATCATAGTTTGATACATATCGAGAGATCTCATAGAGAGTGTTAGTTTAAAAAAAAAAAAAAATCTTTGACACCTCTCAATTAAAAAGGAAGCGTTGGCATGATAATGATATGCAATAAACTAAATCAGTATATGCTATAAGGTAGAGAAGGTGCCCTTTGGTGAAGTGGGTTTTCTTCCTTTAAGTTGAAGAAAATTAGTCCTCTATAAAATGGGCTTTCCATCTCATTCCCAATGGTATGACATCGAAGTTAGACGTAAGGAAGCTTTAAAGAAAACCCATTTTTATTTCTTAAACGTGTTGCAAGCACAAAAGGTACCTTTCTCATGCAATACACGTTGAAGAGTTAGAGAGGGTATTTTCAAGAAAACAACTACTTCTGAGAATATTTTAGTGTGGCTACCCAAACAAATCATACCCCAAATTCCTTTTTATATTATTTCTAAAATCTTTTTCTAGAATTATAGCATATTTTCCTCATAGTGATCAGTGATGATGAAACTTTCTTTTGTGATAACAATATTATTCTTTAAGTTCAGTAGCTCAACCATTGCATTCTTTTTAATCCTTGTAAATGCATCATTATGTTTGATTTCTGGAGTCAAGTGAGTACTCATTCCAGTATATTTTTTCTTCTGATCATGTCATTGTTCTTGTGATTTAATAGTAATTGCTTTCCATTGTACAGGAGCCTTAGGCAACCAGGAAGCATACATTGCCAAAAAAAAATGGAAAAAGAAAAGAAAAACCAAGAAGCGTGATAAGTTGCTCAAAAATACCGTAAAAGCTCTACACATTGCAGATGTCTCTGAAGGGATATCTGTATGTTCCTTGGACAAACTACTATAATATGCTTCAATTGGTATGTTCCTTGCACGAACTGAAGTAGTCTAATCGTTCTACTAGTTTTAAAAAAATAGGATCTATGGAACCTTTTACGTATAGTGAAATTCAGATTTTTTTTTTCATGTTTGGTTAGAAACGCAAATCTACCCTTGACAATGTGATCTGTGACCTTATGTTGTGAGAGGTATGATTTTTTTGCACAGGAATTGTATTTGTTTTCCTTTCACATGAATTGTTACTTAGACTTACCTTATTCAAAAATGCATTTTTATTGATTGTATCGATGCTAATGAGCTCTTATTAGCAATCTTGTGCACCATATTCATTATCTTGCCTGAAGCCATGCCTTACGCATATAAGTTGTGCATTGGGGAAAATGATGTCAATGTCTATACTTTAAGAATTTTTATTGCTTAAACATATATCTTTTTACTATTTTCTAATTTAATCTGCAAGTTGGTAATGCTCTTTCAGAACAATGTACGAAGCTTTGCTCCCTGATGGTACTTATCTTGCTGTCAAGAGGTTACAAGATTCTCAACATACTGCTACGAAGTTCTCATTTGAAATGGCAACGTTGGGGAGTGTTCGACATAAAAACCTGGTTCCCCTTGTATTGCTGAGAAGGAGAAGTTGTTGGTGTACAAGCACATGTCAGAGAGAACATTATATGATCTACATAATTGTGATGCTGAATCAAAAGATGTTAACTGGCCTTTGAGGCTCAGAATTGGTATTAGAGCAACAAAAGGCTTAGCATAGAAATAGGGTACATACTGTAGTGGACCTTCCTAGGTATTTCCAGTTGTTTTAGTTTTGTGGGGATACCGAATCTCTAAAAGAGGCAACGATGTACAATACATGGACATCATTTTAGAATTATGAGTAAAGTTGAGATTAATGTTTATAACGGGATGCTAGAACTGTATTCAAGATGTGGTTCGATGATTCAGCATTTGAGTCGTTTCTTTTGTATCAAACTTATGTTTTATAAATGGTATTTATGTTTACGTCAATTTATGTGATGTATATTTGAGACATTATGTAATGTAAATAGTTCTCAATTAACGTTTGTTATTATAATCATTTGATATAATTACCTAGTTTATTGTCATTGTAACTATGCCGGCAACAGCCTCGATGATTTTGGCGCGAAAGGCCAAATATACGAGGATCGGTAAAGTCACGGCAAAAATAATAAAATAAGAATGCAAATGCAGGAGTCGCCACCTAATCTATTAAAATGGAAGACAAGGAAAATCATATAAAACATGCAAATCATGCAATGGTAAAGTAGGTCATAAACCAGAAATGGATAAGGATCCCTGTTACGCACGAGGAAGGTATTAAACACCCTCGTGCGTCCGATAAATCTGTCTTCTATAGGTTTCTCATTTGCTTATGAAATGTCGACTTTTCAGCCTTTACTGTACGCCCGAGGGCGATATGCCATGCCATGCTAAGTGAGTGGTGCCTTATAAAAAAAAGGATGCATGGAGTGCAGGAGTGTGTCCTAATGCTCAAAGGTATCACTCATATATCAGGTCAAGTGTCGATGTAAAGATATTGCAGAAATAGATCAAGGATCTAAATATTTCGAGTGATTTTTGATGCTTACTTTACTACATGCCAAATGCAATCTAATATGCATAGAAATGGCTAAAAACAGAGCTATGTCCTCCTGATATATCATGGAAGAAAGTCAGAGAAAACTGAAAGCAAATCGAAGCTGGAAATCATGCTAAAAACCATGCGAAAACTTATTGTGTGCTACTAAAAACAGGCTGAGGTGCCTGTTAGATGCGCCAGACTGGTGCTCCAGTCTGGTGCGCCACCTATGTGCTCCTGTGTGGGCCAAAAAGATGTGCCAAAGCAAATACAGAAATCCATGCAGTGCATAGTCACATATAAATGCATTCCAGTAAATCATGTCATGTAAAACCCTTTACAAAACTTGAAAAATATGCTTTGAAAGTGAAAGAAGTGCAAGTGTAAGAAGACTTGTGGACCTTGTGCTCAAGGGCTAGTAGCCTCACACAAGATCACACCCTATTCATGCTAAATGAAAATAGCAAGATTCAGCCATGTCACTAGATCATGGGCTGATGCATAAGGCTCTCTACGTAGGAGTAAAATGCAATCAGCCTACCAGATTTTGAACTACGGACTGAATGATTAAAGAGCAAAGCAACTGAAAAGCAACATGACATGAAGTTGAAATCATGCATGCCCCCTCACGAAATACTAAAGAATCACCACTGAAAGAATCAGGTTCTAAATCATTCAAGAAAGCATGCAGATGCAGATGCAAAAGAGGGTGGGTTGCTTCTCTGACCAGTCTGGTGCACCTACATGGTGCGCCAGAGTGGTGCTCTGGGTTGTTGCGCCACTCTGGTGCTCTAGATTGGTGCTCCTCAGAAAATCTAAATCAGACTGCAATCTGATCCAGAATCTAATCTAGAATGGAGGTGGATGATTTTTATTAATGCAGATCAGTTCATGTAGATGATAAAGAAAACCGAAAACATGATGAGATGCAAATGAGCAAAGCAAACTTATTATGATGTGATTCAGAATCATAGGTTCATGGCTAAAACAATACTTGCATAAGATTCTAAAGATGAAATAGAACATGAACTTTAACAGCCGTATGCAAAGAATGATTCATGGAAACTTGGTTCGCTACATATCTATTAGCATGCATGTTTATGAATCGTGCACTCTTATGCAAAAGAATAGAAAAGAAAAGAAACAACTCAAAGGAAGTAACACGGTGCAGATTTCATGCTAGAAGTAAGAAACATGCTAGCAAACTAGGTATAGATTTGCATATAGAACATCTCGCAAAGGAAACTAATAATCTCGTCATGGAACTCTCATGTAAACAGTAAAAAAATCAGATCATATATGAAGTCTAAAGCATGCTTTATCTTGATGCTATGTTGAAATTTAAAGGAGAAGGGAAATAAAAGAGGACCTACCTCTCAAGGTGTTCCTTCTTGAAATATCAAAGATAGAGAGATCCTCGTTGCTTTGGAAGGGCCAAATATGCTTTGGAATGCGAGGGAATACTCCAAAAAATGAGAATAGGCTGCTGGGAGGAGTATATAGCTTGCCCAAGATGCTTGCTCAGATCAGGATTGCTGAAATCAAGGTTTCTAACTTCTTCTAATGGTTGCCTATAGGGGTCCTTATATAGGATTTCCTAAGGGTAACTCCTAGAGGATGCAAGGAGCCTCGGAAACGAAGAGCCTGGGAAGATTCCAAGGCATATTCGTTGGTGAAGGTAACAGCCATGGGAGGTGGAAAGCCAGCAACCAGTAGTCTGAGAAATGGTTGCGCGCCAACTTGGTGCGCCAGGTAGGTGCGCCAGCCTAGTGCTCTAGCTAGATGTGCCACTGTAGTGCTCCTACTCGATGCTCCAAACAGGTGCTCCACATTGGTACTCCAGCTAGGTGCTCTCCCCTACTTGTCTGAATTTCTAATTGGGCTGCGGGCCTGCTATGGGCTTGTGGTTAGCTTAGCTAATGGGATTCAAAAGGTGGTTGGGTTAGCCACATCCAAAGCAACATCTGGAAAGCTCATCTATGAGTCACCTCAAAATCGAGGTGTCTACAGTCATTATAATATGTAATTAATGATATTACAAATTAAAAAATTTCATTGAATGACTAATATACTGACAGAGCATGTAGTTAACCATCGTTATAATATATATGTACTAACATGAGAAATTGAAAGGTGTCAGTAAATAATTAATATAGTGATTGGTTTTATATTGTTAACCATCGTTATAACATATAATTAATGATAAAAGAAATAAAAATGTATTGGTAAATTTTAATCTTTAGTAACATTTATATCTCTTTAGTCGTCGGTAAAGTTACTTTTTTGGGATAGTTACTATAATGACTGTCGGTAAATTATACATGTATAGCGACAAAAAAGAATAATCACAATAAACAATTTTTACTAATGGTTACAAAAAAGCATCACAATACCATTTAGTAACGAGACTTTAGTTGATGGTCAATCAACTGTCAGGTGACCATTACTATATCTATACTGATGATTTTATACACTTTTACCGACTACCAGAGCTGTCAGTAAAAGACTATTTTCTTGTAGTGTCCTTTTGTGACCAAGCGAGCAAGGGAACCATCAGAACTATTTTTGAGACAATAGACCCATTTGTTGCCAAGTATATTCATATGAGGCAATCAAGGGACAAGTACCCAAGTTTGGTTGTGACAGAGGATCGCAATCTCCGACTGCATAGCTGCTACCTAATCTGGCAAGGTGGTAGTTTCATTGTAGCTCTGAGGCTCGAACGAAGATATGGAGGCTACAAGAGCATGTGCAGGAGAGTGTCTTCCGTAGCCTAGCAAGAGAGTGGTAGTCCACCAAAGGTTGACGGTGGAGTTGCATGGGGTGCATGGCGTGTGGTGGCATGGCTTGATGTTGCGACGAACCTACAGTGAAGTGGTTTGTAGGTAACGTGCATGGAGTGTGGTCGGAAGCACATGGTGACACAAGAGACGGGCATGGAGTGCTATTTGAAGCACATGGTGACACTAGAGATGTGCATGGAGTGCTATTTGAAGCACATGGTGACACTAGAGATGTGCATGAAGTGCATGAAATGGTTGGACAGTGCATGTGGTGGTGGAGGTATGGAAAAATGAGATGAGTCATGAGGCATGGATGGTGGTCTAGAGGACATATGACTGAAAGGAAAAAGTGCATCATCAAACTTGGCATGACGAGCAATGTATATCCTCCCGGTATTGATATCGACACAACAATAGCCATGATAATGTGTGGGATAACCCATGAACACACGTAACTTTGTGCATAAGGAAAACTTATGGGTGTTATGGGAGCGAAGGAGAGGATAAACAACACATCCAAAAACCCATAGGAAGTGGTATTCCAGATTTTTGTGAAAGAACTTGAAAGGGAGAAGTTGTTCCCAAGGGAGTGGTAGGATGGTGATTAATTAAATAGGCTGTAGTTTCAACTGTGAAATGCCAATACTTAGAAGAGACGGAAGCATGGGCAAGAAGAGTAAGACTCATGTCAACAAGGTGACAGATTTTTCATTTGGCAACCTCATTTTGCTCGTGTGTGAAGACATGAGTAACGATGAAAAATTCCACATTGAGCAAAGTGTTTGTCAAGTGCTCTAAATTCACCACCACCATTGGATTGGAAATTCTGAATTTTCTTGGAAAAGTGGCATTCAATATAGGCCTCAAATTAGATATAGACATGATAAACATCTGACTTTTGAACAATAGGAAAAGCCATACAAATTTTGAGTAATCATCCAAAAAGAACACAAAATAGCGATGTCCATCAACTGATGGAGTTAGGGTAGGCCCCTACACATTACTATGGATAATATCAAAAGGACTTTTGCTCACAGAGCCAGTAATAGAAAGTGAAAGATGAGACTATTTTCCAATGGTACACGCAGAACAAAAGGAAGACTTATTTGATAGTAATGGAAGACGAAGCTGTCGGATGATGGAAACGTGAGGATTTCCAAGCCTTGTATGCCAGCAATCAACTGACGCACGAGCAAGGAATGCACTTGGAAGCGAAGCTTGGATTGAGTTGGATAGATGGCAAGAACCAAGGCGATAATTACCTTTGAGGAGAGTGGCTCCTGTTGCTTGATCCTTGACAAGGAAGAAAAAGGAATGTATCTTAAAATGGTAGCCATTGTCAAGAGAAAATTGATGAATAGATAAAAGAAAGTTCTAAAAGAGCGATGTGGGGTATGAATGTTAGAAGAATTAACGTGAGTGATTGACATAGTTTTACCATTTGCAATAGAGACTTAATCAGTACCCTAATATTCATCAATGAGAGAAAGAGGGATTGGAAGTCTGGCGTCAAATGGTGCGACACCCTCGAATCGACACACCAATCACTAAAAGAAGCATGGGAGGGTGTGGAAGCTGAAGCATGGTGTCCACCAACACATGTTTGTGGAAAAACTTCAACTAGAGCCTTAGGGATGTAGGTATTGTAAGCTTGGGGAGAAGCACCAAGGTGACGGAATCGACAACGATAGGGACTATGGCCATGAATGTCACACCAAACACTACAAGAAAATCTACATTTAGTGAGGACAATATTCCTCACTAAGTCCTCGCGAATTCTTCGCAAAATCCTAGTTACAAAGCTTAACGAGGACGTAACGAGGAATAATTATCCTCGTAGCTATGTAACTCATTAAATCAATACTGCGAGGATATATTCTCGCAATGTGCTCGTGTAAATGTAAAGAGGATATTACGAGAAAATATTTCCTCGTAATGTCCTCGCTAGATTCTCGTAATTCCTCGGTAAATGCTCGCAAAATTTCATGAGATTGTATCATCGTTCCAATTTTAGCGATGAAATTGCGAGTATATAACGAGGACATTCCCTCGCAAATTGCTCGCTAAGTACTCGCTAAATATCATTATTTTTGCGAGGATATAGCGAGGAAATGTCCTCGCTATGTCCTCGCTATGTCCTCGCTAATACTGGGCAGTTTAAAAAAAAAATAGTACATTATAGAATTGAACTTGCTAAAATTTAGATTCATATACCTGATAAAATGACATTCAAATACATTCACAAGTACATTAAATTACACATATACAAATTTTATAAAAAAAAAATTTCATTCGATTATACATCATAAGATTTTACACATTCAAAGTTTTTACAAAAAAAGTAGCTAATACAACACTGAAATATCTTAATACAAGTCGATAAATATAATACAAGGCAAAACAATATATTACATAT
>JAMKQA010057518.1:0-11428 GCA_024699735.1 Posidonia australis
AACAAAGCAAAGGGCTCTAGCTTCTCGGAGATAGAGAAGTGGGAAGAGCAAGCAAGTGGTTGGTGGTGTAGCCAACAAGTAAGTCCGTTATTTTATTTTAATACGGGAAAAATCTCAAGAGGGTCTTGAGGAGTGGACTAGGAACTAATATAAATTCCTTGTCTATATCAATTACTCTCTTCCTCTTCTTGTATGTTAGATAATTGCATAAGTAGTTAAGCTTGATTATATCTGTTAAATAGTATCCATTGTATGCAATTTTTATTAAACTAGAAAAAGTAGTCAAAGTAATTCTAAAATTGATAATTCTCTATTCACCCCTCCTCTAGAGGAGTCATTCGATCCAACAAAAGGTCCCACTCGCTCTGGGAAATCCAGTACACTTAAGATTGCAAGATCAAATCTTCAATGATTGGAGCATAAATCTTCTCTGTAGATTCAAGTATGCTTTTGATTATGTTTATTTTTGATAGTTTTCATGTTTAAGATTTTATGTGAGAAGAACAAGAAATGGTTTTTTCTCCTTTTTTTGTGATTTTCTCCCATGTTTTGATATATTAAATTCCAATAAGCATGATGTATCAAATCTAACATCTAATACTTTGTAAAGCGTACATGTATAATATATAGTTTGTGTACTTTTTCTTATATATATATATCTATATCATAATGGATCTCTACTAAGGATGGGGTTTTTTTTTATCCTTACTAGGGATGGGGTTTTTTTTACCACAACATTTTTTCATCGCCATGTCTCTCTAACTTTTCTACGTGGTATTGGCCTAACCTAATTCTTCCTCCTCTTTTTAGTTTCCTCATCTCTCATTCTCTTCCTTCTCTCTGGTCGTGGCGTCCACCACCTCTATGTCAGCCACTCCCTCCTCTGCATCCTCTACACCAACCTCCTCTTTAGACCATTCTTCTTCTTCAACTCTTCCCACCACCTTTAATATTTTCCACCACTTCCACAAGCCAATGGAACGCCACAACTTCCGAAACTGGCAGTTACAATTCCTTGATGTTCTAAGCATCCACAAACTCAACCATCTTGTGTCGGCTGACGTCTCTCTTCCATCATTGTCGAACAATTCTTCGATTTCGACCTTCACCCATTGGAAAAAACTGGATCGACTCGTGCTCAGTTGGATAAAGGCCACCATATCTTTCTATAAGATCCTGATTTTTCTAAATTTGAAATTATAAATATAGCAAGATTTGATTTATATTTGAATCAAAAATATTTAAATTAAGGTAAATGAATTTAAATCTTGAATTAAATTAGTTACCTTAATAATTATGAAAATTCGGATTTAATTACATCTAAAATAAGAAAGTAAATCATGTTTATTATTTAGAGGATCATTGATGGAAATATCTTTTTCTCTTTTTATATATGATTTAAGAGCCTTTAGTTTTTTAAGTATAAACTCTAGATATTGAAGAAAAAGAAGGAGAAAGAAAAATAAAATTAATGTTAATAACAATAAAAGTTTAGTCATAAGGTAAAATTTTGTTCTATCTGCACCATAGGTATTATTTCGATAATAACTTTCGGTATGTAATTAAAAATTTTATGATTTTAGATGTATTAGAAAGATAACATGATATTCTACAACTTTGTCTGCAATAGACGTTTCCAGAAAATGAGTTATTATGTTCAAAATTATGGATTTTGGACTGATGTTTAGTGAACAATATACATGATTGAGTTTATGAGGAGATTACGAATGATTAAGGTAAGTATTATTCATGAATTTTATTTTTATGTCCAATTCTTTTCACTCAGATCCGAAAAAAAGTTCTCAAGTTCCTTTATGTTGTTAATAATATTTATGTTCAAGTTTCAAATTTAAGATTGTAATTAAGATTAGAATATTAACCACATCAAGTTTCAAATTTAAGAAAAAACTTCTTAGGAAAGGACGACTTGATTGTAAACGTGGAACCGCCAAAGAGGAAAGGACTACCTGATGTTAACGTAAAGCCGTCTAATATAGAGATTGCCTGAGTTGTAATGATTGAAGATTAAGGATATAAAAATATGGAGACATATTCTAATTAATGTTTCAATTAGAACATCGTTTATATAAACTTATTGAATCAAGTCGTATTCCTTTATTGATTGTCTTTTTTATGGCTATGAATCTAAATATTCATTAAATAATATGTACAGGGCTTTTGAGCTCACTCCTTGTTGTTGTTGTTTTTTTCATATTTAGAAATTGACAAACTCGGAAGGTCTAAATTAATGTTAGATTTATTAAGATCATTTTATTGTAAATTCATAAGTTTGTATATTCATGTGTATTTGATAGAATATATATACATTTTTATGGATATATTTGATGAATAAGATTGGATTAGATGTGCAATAGGAATTTTTGTTGATTTAGATAGACAGACCAACAAACCCAGATTCGAATATGCCTACGGGTCCGGGTTGTTACACTTTTACTGTTCAAACCATGATATTACCATGCATGAACTCTATTGAAGCTGGTTGCTGCTCAAGCGTCGCCTCTCTCTGCTCTCCAAAGTGCACCTTTGATCTTTTCGTGCAGAGCTCTATTCACTCAAAAAGTCGATCATGCTTTGATGCACTAAGCGTCGTCAACTCTCCCATTTCTGACTTTGAGTTGGTGGAGTTTTCCACAGACAACTTGGAGAATGTGTACAGAGAGTTTCGAACCTCTCTCAACTTCAACCTTGGAACTACATTTGATGATCTTTTTGATATCTTACTTCAGGAAGAAAACATCATGAAAAGAATCACCTTTCCACCAACAGGTGTTGCACTAGCTTCTACAGTCTCCTCCTTCAGCACGTTGATTGCTACTCAGAAACCCTTCTCTAGTGCCACCAACTCTCATGGTCGTAGTCATGGTCACTTTCGTGGATTGCCGACTTACAACCACCACTCACAACTTTTTCCAACACCGTCGACTACTTCTCTAGTCACGTGCCAGCTCTGCTATGAGACACACTACCCACCAATGTCCCAACCGACACAATTTTGCATATAATGTCGATGCTCTTTTCGATGGCATGACCTCCGTTTCCCTCCAAGATTTGTTAGAGAATAAAAATTCTCTAGACTTGTAGGACATGATTCTAATACTTTGTAAAGCATCTATGTATAATATACGGCCCGTGCATTGCTTTATATAATAATAATAATAATAATAATAATAATAATAATGGATCCCTATTAGGATGGAGTCTTCTCTAACCACAACATTTCTTTCATCTTCGTATCTCTCTAACCTATTACATAATGTACGTAACAGACATAGGATTTGTTTCGTAGAATTTTTCGACAACTTTTGAATATATACTTTCTCTTTAGAAACTATTAATTTCTCAGAAACATGAAACTTTTAGAATAGTAATTCCTTTACATTTTTAGAAGTTAAGATATGACAGTTTCTAATTAGAAACTTACTTCTACACTTAGATTCAGAAACTGAAATTATATCAAACAGACTCATAATGTAAGCCACACAAATCCTAGCTCACTTTCCATCTGTGGTTGGGTACTCATATTTGTAGAATGCTGTAGGGGACAACAGTACAACCTTTACAGAACTTTACAGAAGAATCATTGACATTATCATTGTGCCCGTACAAGGTTGGTGCAAGGGATAAGAAAGAGACAGATGCCTACGAATCAGGAATATGCTATATATTGTATACTTGTATGAATGTGTGCTGTAGGTATAACCTCAATAACCAACCACCTAAAAAATTCAAACAGAAACATATTACTCCCACATCATCAAATTAACCTACCAAATTAAAGGTTCAAATGAAAACATAGCAATAGTATGAAATTTCAGTTTCTACCTACCTGTCTGCTCATCTCCACGTGTATAATCAGAAGTCCTATTTGAATACGACCATCCGACTCCGGCGGGAGATTCGACAAACAGAAGATTTGACACTGTAACAAGTTGATAAAGGAAAGTTAACATCTTTGAAGCATATTATTATCTTTCGGAGCAAAAAAAAAAAAAAACCCCCAAAGAAATCAGACCTTTGTTCCATGATTCTTTGTTTATCCTAAGGCCTCGGCCATCACCTCTTGGAAAGAACGGTCCCAATTCAGTAAAGGCTCCTCCTCCCATCGAGGAACACCCAGGTCCTGTAACCAAGAAATATCTCATCAAACCAGTCTTTCAACCAACACACCAAGAAAAAATCCCGTAGACAAAGATATCGAAGAAGGTAAAGTAGCAGACCTCCATTCAACCATAAAGTGAGAGGCTTGTTGTGGGGATCCCCATCAGCCTCAACGAAGTAGTAGAACAAACTCCTCCCTGCTTTCTCATCCACATCCACATACCCTGCATACTGCCTGAACCCCACCTTCGGCTGTCCTGGAAGCCTCTCCACCAGGTCCTCCGCAGGGTAGTGCCCCCAACAATGACCCAGCAGAAGCCCAACAGCCAAAATCCTCCACACCCACATGCCCATTCTCTCTTATTCTACACAACCACCAAAACCCAAGTATTGTTTTCCCAAAGTCTTATCTTTCACACAGCTTAAGCTAGAAACAGAAAGATACGAGAGGATGAAGGGAAATGGGCATTTGAAGTTTTTGGTAGCACTAGGCAGAGCTGAAATAAATAGCAGCAAACTTTGGCGTTTTGGTTTTGAAACAGGAGCAGGAAAAGCTGGGAAAGAGCTGTTGCGAAATTGGAAGGGGGAAGCATGCTTCTTCTGCCACATGACACCACCAACCGGTGTCAGTGCATGTCTTCTGCCGTTAAGAAAGGAGGATTAAAGTGGGTCTGTGCTCACGCTCTTGTTATCTTTATGCGCATGAGAGAGAAAGAAAGCCCCACTCATCCAGACTAATCGTGCTGAGATTGGAACAAAGGTGATTCAATTTTTAGATTTTTTTTTTTATGTCATCATCCTTGTTAGATCTCGAAATACCATTCGTTTTCCGATATTTGTGTCGATAGAAATAAATCAAACGCCAAACTTTAAAGCGTCATTTTTACAATTCAGGAATTCCAGATCCTTTTTAATTTTGCAACTTCTACAAAACAAATAGAGCCGGAATGTAAAACTGGTGGTTCACTTTTTAATTTTGCCTCAAGCATCTTGCTCACGGATGATGTTTTTTTAGTTAATGACACTTTCTTGCTGGCCATCTAATTGGCACAATTTCACCAAAAGACGAAAAGATTATAAACGAGGGATCATGCTACCAAAAGATGTTCTTTCCTATACTCGCAAACCATAAGAATTTATATTTCCCAATTAAAACAGACAAGAAAAAGATCATAACATATTCTGCTTTTTCGTGGCAAATCAAACTAAAGGGTAAGTGAAACAGGTAAGGAAAGATACATCAGGTGATGTGTGCCCTTTTGGTTCTATTTTGGTCCAATTAGCTCTTTGAGATAAAGATGGATATCAATATATAATAATTTAGTTTTGTATGGCTTTTAAAATATAAATACCAAGTGATTTGCTATTTTTCTACACCAGATTTTTTGGCAAAATCTAAATTGTGAGATTTTAGCATATCAGCATAGCTGAATTACAATGACATTCAAATAAGAAAATTTTATTGAATACTAATGGACCATGAGTGAGTTTTCAATGACCATTCTTAGATGGCCGTTAGTACAGTAGAGAAATAAAATAAGTTATTCTCTAATATTGTGTTTGGTAACAACGGTTATAGTCAAATTGATTATAATGAAAAATTATTTTTTTTTTTTAAAACTGTCTCTCATAACTTTTCATTTTCAACATTTTTGTTGAGTTTTACATGTAAGAAATAAGTTGACGTTTTTAAATAAGTTGTTTTTTTTTTATGCGTTTGGTATAGTTTTTTATCTATAAGTGATTATTTTCAATAAATTATAAAAAATAATCATTATCAAACACTAAAGAGTTTACTAGTATATCCAACAACATTGATCTTCTCAAAATCATCATAGGTAAAAGTGATTTTTCACGACAGAGTAGCAAGAGAAAAACAAATCAAATGTATCATAACAAATATTAATCATTACAACTTGCAATTGAGTATTACTCACAGGACCTCCTTACCAATCCTGATAGTTTTTCAAGCTCAAAACAACCTTATTTCCAGAGTCAGATGTTACTGTCACATCCTCCTCACGAACTAGAAGTCACTGGATGGGTCACTATGAGTTGTATTTGGCAACTTCACCCCTCTTACAAATGATTTAAAGAGTGCCAGTGCTCTCGATGGCTGTGAATTTGGCACTAAATGGGACGCAGCTCTCACTGTTGTGAACGTCAACATATTCCCGTATTCAATGCTCCATCCACCAACCTATATCAATAGATAAAGAAACAGGCCATATTAGACAGGCTTATGGTAATTTTCCTTTTTTTTTTTGAGAGCATTATGTACCTGCTGTTTGTGGAACCAATGTGTATATGGGCTCGTGATGTTGAACTTTAGAGATTCAGCTACTTCACGAACGTTTCGTCGAGTTCCTATTAATGATATGGTTGAATCTTGATCTCCACTGCAATAGTTTTAAACAGAGTTGTCACATACCAAAATCATATGGATTCTAATTGGAAAACAAGTTTCTTTCTTGTCAAGAAGGGTAAATACCTGTAAACCAACATACGAATGTCACTTTGAATTATTTCCTTAAGCAGCTTGGTTATGTCACGGTCTCCGTCAGCTTCACTGTAGTTCAAACTGGTCCACCAGGATTTTGGGGTTCAATCAACAACCAAATTTCTATAAATGTATCATTAAGTAAATATTCAATCAGAAGTCTCCATTAAGCAATGTTAAATATAATTTTGATATCCTAATTATAGATGTTTCATTAAGTAAAGTATTCGATCATAAAGTCTCCATGAAGAAAGGTTAAACATAAGTATGATATTCTAAACTAATCATCTAAGCCTTTAAGGTAAGAACACATACGCTTTATCACACATTGACCATTTATAAGGAAGTTCAGTTCTGTTTGCATGAAGGGCATGCTGAACTTCTGGAAGATTGAGGTAGAAATCGTTCTCTTCTTTGATGCACACGTCAACCCCCATGCTCTTCTGAGTCACCTAATTATATTAGAAAGAAAGTTTGTCAGCTAATAACATATGTAATACGTAACTTTCTGGAAATAAAGAATATGCTAGCTTGAAAATTTTCACTAGACATGACGTTTCTAAACTAAGAACACCTACAATTCTATGCAATCGCAGCATTTGTTGTGTTATTTTTGGATAGCAAATGTCAAGGATCGCATCGTAGGCATCAACAAAGTTGCTAACACTTTTATATGCTTCATCCATTGCTGCCAGACAAGGTTTGGTCAAATTATTGTCATCTGACGAATAAACGTAACCAGTGAAATCACATTCCTTCCGAAATTTGAGTCCAAGCTCATCTGAGATCATGCCATGCGACCAAAAATATTCAAAAGTTGATGAAGCATCCCTACGGACTTTCAGAAGTGGATTTCCAAGCTATACAAACACATGATCAAATAGTAAATTAAAATTCAAAAAAGTAAATAATTAAATTGTATTTTGATGCCCCAATAGTCTGCATTTGCAAATAAATTATTTCATAGATGATAAATATGGAAATTGTTCTTACAGCAACTCCTTGCAGTTTGAATATAAAATCTTTTGACTGCTTATTGTAGTTTAGAAGAACAACAGCCAATTGTGGGATGTAGTGGCCTGCATTTAATGTAGTCATTTTGGATCATCAACATTTTCCTAACTTGCATTGGAAACTTAGAAAACAGCTTTCTTTTTTCTTCCTCTAATGAAACAAAGTTTATCATACCTGCATAGCTTTCTCCTGCAAGAAACAATTTTCTTGATTTGAACTCAGGAAATTTTTCAAACCATCCCAGTAGAAAGAGGAGCATGTCATTGGCTGAAAACACCAAGAAAACATAAATCCAAGTGCACTACATAAAACCATCAAGTCTCAAGCTAATGTAATTAACATGTATGTACTGATGATTGTGCTTTAAATTTATTACCAGTTTTTTCATCTCCCGTAATGTTATCTGAGGTTGTATTTGAGTAGGAAAATCCAACTCCAGCAGGAGATTCGACAAAGAGAAGGTTTGATACTAAAATAGTGGCCAAAAAAGAAAAAACAACAACAAGAAGCATCAGTATTTCCCTTGAATGCATGAAGTAGAAATTATATATGAATCCATTTTGGGCCAATGGAGAATAAGTAAAGACCATGATTCCAAGATTTGCGGTTCACACGGAGATGACGACCATCACCACGAGGAAAGAAAGGACCCAATTCTGAGAAGGCTCCTCCACCAACAGACGAACATCCTGGACCTATAAAATGAACTTGTATATGAATAAACTTTTGCATGTACAGAGCCAAAGCTTCACAAGCAGCATTAGATAGGCAAAAAAAACGAAAGACCAAGAAAACAATTTGGTACTACAAGATGTCCCAGCAAATATTCAGAATAAAAGTGTTATAGAGACAATGCCATTGTTATAATGTTTTTCCAATAAATTCTCAATAACTAGTGATTTCATTAAAAGAACTCAAGAACATTGTTTTACACAAGATTTTGAGTCTTGCTTGCCTACCATTTCACCGTCAAGACATTTTGAAAGTGAATCGATAACCATAACTTGACCTAATCTTATCTGAAACCAGCAACACTGAGGAGTTCAAATGTTGAGGTTACCCACCTAATACCCACCATCGACCAAAATGATGATGCCAAATCACTAAAGAATGCAACCCTAAGCAAGAAAGGCCTTGCAATTGTTGGAAAATATCACCAAACCAAGAAAAACATTTTGAAGCAATCTTCTTAAAACCACAAGTAGTTGGTAGAGAATCACAACCTCCATTAAGCCAGAGAGTGAGAGGCTTCGCATCAGCATTACCATAAGCCTCAGTGAAGTAATAAAACAAACTCCTCCCGGACTCCACATCCACATCCACGTAACCTGCGTACTGCCTGAATCGAACGCGCGGTTGCCCGGGCAACCTATGGACCAGGTCCTCGGCTGGGTACCCGTTCACCCATCTGGCCATTGCCAACCCCACGACCAACAAAACAAAAGGCCAACTCCTGCCCATCTCACCTTCCACCGTCACTTCCCTCTCCTCCTCCTCTCTAACAATGTGGGTTCTTTCCCTTCCCCTGTATCTAATGTGAAGGGTTACATGGAAGAGAGAGAATGCTAGAGATATACTCTGAAATGGGAGGTACGTGCTTGAGCATTTTGTAAGACAAGCTAAGATGTAGGGAGTGGAGAAGAGGACATGAGGAGGTCGGCTAGAAGCGGTAAGGAAGAGGAATTAGTTACAAGGAAGGAGGATTGCCAACCAATGGATGGTAGAACAGAAACAAAGAGAGAGAGATATTGGTGGAGCACCATTGGAAGATTTGAGAGGGAGGGAGGAACGTTAGACATATTTGACTTTTGGAGACATTTTTTACGTAGGTGTCTAAGGAGTATGTTGGTAACTTTTTATTTTTCATAAAGACATAAAAAAGATGAAATAACCGTATAGATATAATTATTAGATATCCATAAATACATAGTGAAATTTTCATTTAAATCAAATAACCATTAACCTCTAATCTAAAGACTTTAAATTTCAACATATTTTGTCAAATTTTAACCTTTAAATTTTAGATTAAAATTTAACGATAAATATAACTCAGAATAGGATGAAACCTTAACACATATTAGATTATATTATAGATTAACTAATTATATAATTAGATTTTATTTTAAAAAAAAGAAAATTAAAACAAATGAGGTACCTACAGGAAAATTTTCCTATAGACATCTACACAAACCATTTCCTGTTGACTTTTTTGGGAGCACGGGAATGACATTGTCAACGGTTTTTTTTTTTGTTGTTGTAAAATCTCTCCTTTTTAAATGAAGAATTATTAATTGGCTTCCGATCAGAAAATAGTGGAACTTTTGGAATGGAAGCTTACTTCTATGTGTAAATGTTTGAATATTGCTTTTGTGTATTTTGAAGCACCGTCTCTAATTTGTGCATATGCTCTATCCTTTATTTTGGAGCTATGTATGAGAATAAGTTAAGGAGGGTTCCTCTATGTTTGAAGTCCTATCGATGAGGCTTTTGGTTAGTTCACGTATTCTTTGAATATAATCAGTTGTGTATATTTTTCTTTTTTCTTTTTTGCTCGATAAGAAAAGTTCTATATTTGCTCATATGTCATCGGTTAATAACTATTTTTTTGTATGACCTTAGATACTCCTCTATACATGAATACACCCTCACCATTGTCCTACCTCTACTAATCGTAGTTAATTCCTTTACTTATGATGTCAAATGACTAACCTAACTATGTCTTCTTCCCCTTCACTAACCTAAACCACACTCTTCTTCCCTTTATTTCCTCTCTTCTCGTCTCCTTCTCATCCTCATCCCACTTCCTTCCTCCAACCCCATAACATTCCTTGCCATGTCAATTAGTGACTGTGGAGGGAAAGGAATGGTATGTAAGTAATTTAATTCTATAAGGACATGTAATAACAAGGGTATTTAAGTAACTTAACATGTTCTTAACAAACTTAACTGACGTTATGTAATGGTTGTTAACGACATGGGTATTATAGACAAGTCTTTTATTATTTAAGGTTAAGCAAGTAAATAGGTATTAATCAAGGGTTGACGGGCAAATATGGAACTTTCTAAGGACATGTAAGTAAATTTTCCTATAATTTTTCAATTTGAGTTGAAAATTAATGCATTTAGGTAGGAAATTCATGCATAACGATTAGAAACACATATAAATATTTTTTTTCATAAATTTTAACACTTGGATATTTTCTAAATGTGGGGACATTCGACACCTTGGGTAGCTGATTGTATTGCATTTTTTGGAAGATTGCATTGAAATAGGACGTTTTAGATGATATTTAGTAATATCAGAATTATCTAGTAAGAAAAAAATCTAAAAATAAAACTTCACTCGACTGTTAATGTCATATGAAGAGACCAACCTCTCAGTCATTGAATTCCTTGCATCAAGACAAGCCTCATCGAAAACACTTTTGGAATAAAAAATCATTGAGAATGCTTCCATATTTCTTTTTGGGGAAGAACAAAAAAAAAGCAGCACTCAAGAGCTTGGGCCTTACTAGTCGATGAGAATATCAATGTAATATTATGTGTTGAGAGCAATATGATACTTTTTATCACAAAAAAATGTATAATGTTGCGTATTGGATGGTATCAAACTTGGATTTGACAGGTTCTGTCATAATAGGCTAACGGTAGTAGTTGTTTGATACGTTCTTGGGCCCAAATCAGCCCATCCATCTTTGGACGAGAACTTCAGTGGGCCTAGTCTAATAGAACTGCCATTTCGCTGGGTCTTGAGTTTGTCGAAACTTTCTCTTCAACTTGCAGCATATCATCGGC
>JAMKQA010057520.1:0-15109 GCA_024699735.1 Posidonia australis
AATAATTACAGTAACACCTAGTTTGATCTATAGGGTCTAATGTAACATGCTCCCAAATCCAAGAAGTTTGTTTCCTAGGTTTTTTTGCTGTGGATTGTGAAGTATTTGGGGTATTATTAGGATTATCTGACTCCATACTAGGGATATAATTATGTGTAGTAATATTATTATCAAAATTTGTCATTTAAATAAAACCCTTAACCCAAAATAACCAAAACCCAAATATGGAGGGATTAGAAGTAAAGAAATTTTTATGTTGCTGGCACAGCTACTGTTGCGTGGAGACCGGGGCACCGGGTAGAAGACCGGAGTCTAGAGAGTAGAAGACCGGGGTCTGGAGAGCAGAAGACCGGGCAGAATCCAGAGCCAAAGCAAGCACTTGAGAGAGTTGTAGAGAAAACTTGAGAATTTTGTAGAGGAGAGTTGAGAGAGTTGTGGAAAAAATGAAAGGTATAGGAGGGTATATATAGGTAAAAATTAGTGATTAAAAAAAAATTAAAAATATGGCCGTTGCTACAGTAGCAACGGCTAGGAGCCGTTGCTGCTCGGGCCGACGGCCCGGGCGGTTCCCGCGGGCCGGACTGGGCCTATCCGGCGGGCCGGTCGGTCCCGCCTGGCCCGTTTTCAATGTCTACACACAATCCTCTCCTTCTTCCTTTCTCTTCGTTGTCGTCATTGTCTCTCTCTCTCTCCTTCTCTTGTTACCGTTGTTGCCTTCACTCTCTCCTTCTCCTGCTGTCATCACCATTGTCGACTTCTTCCTTGTACCATGTTGTCTATCGTGTATTAATACTTTCTCTTCCTTTTCGTCGTTGTCTCATGTACCAGTGTTTTGCCTATGTACTATGCTGTCCACCTTCTCTATTGTCGCTGCCATTGCTCTTTCTCTGTTGCCTTCCCATTCCCTTCTCTTCGTCACCTCCTCACACACGTCATCATCACCCCTCCTCTCAGTCCCTCTTCCTCTTTTTGCTCTCCTTTAGTTGTTGAATGTATCCAATTATGGAAGTTATGCACCTACAAAGATTCTTCCCTACAAATGTTTAAAAAAAATATGATCGTTTAGCAAAAATTAGTGTTTACTTGACTAACACAATGAAATGTAGTCATGTACACGAGATCCATGTAATCCTCTTTGTAAAGCCTAAATGATATGACATGCGTCCTTTCACGTGTAAATGGTCATGTTAACCATTTTTTGAAACATCAAACATAACTAGATTCGAATTCTAGATATTTCATCTCGATTATATCGATTGTTCCTAAACTTTCAAACTTTGAGGTACATTGATATGTAATTCTATTCATATTGACCAAGGGAATTTGAGATATAGGGAGTTTAAACCTCAAATAAAGTTAGATAGAGAATAACTTGTTATTTTACTTTGATGACATCAATATATACTGATGGTCTTATTCTTAGACAATGATGATGAAAGTGGGAAGATAATTTAGTAGTAAATAAGAGATCAATTCTAACAAATATATTAGAAATTTTTAAGAATGGAGATAGTAACTTTATCATATTATTTCTTACTGTGTATGGAATAAAGGACAAAGAAGCAATAACCAAAAAGAAGTCACATGGTCAAGAAAATAAAGATAGAAACAAAATGTTATTTGTTAATCTCCACCAGGTTTCTTATTTTTAGACCATCCATAAATAGATACACAGAAGGAATGTTGTCTTGCACAAGATGTACGTGTACATGTATATTTAGTCTTGTTTTAGATAGACAATGAAATAAATCATCTAAATCCTTCTTCTATTTTTTTGTTAGGATGTATGAATAATCAAAATATTGCAATATAAAACTAACAAAAAGCAAACTTTAATCCTTCGTGCAACAAAGAGAAGGAGATAGACAACAATCCTTGCTGTTTTAGTTGCTCTCGAGATGAAGAAGGGTCTAGTCTTGGTGGTGGCAAGGGGAATGGTGCATCACATCGCATTGCATCGCATCGTTAGCAATGTTTTGAGGATTCTTTTGTTATTGTTATTTTATTGAAAAAAAGAAAGAAAAACATACACCCCCTACTCCCTCCTTATTCTATAACATTGGATAATAGTCGTATCCCTTCTTTGAGAGGAAATATATTTTATATCTTAAAAAAGTAGATATCTTTTGGTCAAATTGAACATGCTTTGTTCTTCTGTTTGAGCATTACATTATAATGGGATCGAATGAGTGGGCCTAACTTATAAAAGAGAAAATGGGAATAAGAATCAAAATTATAACATTAGTCGAATGGAGAAACCATGTTGGGCAGGATTGCGATGGGACCAAGGGATAATATGAAAAAGGCCACATGGAATGAAAATAGATTTTTTTAAAAAAAATCAATAAATATATATTTTTTCTCATTGTGATTCGTAAAATTCAATCATAAGAGAGAAGTGTGAATTTATACAATCCAGTCCAACACCATGCAAGCTACAGCTATGATGGTGCTCCATGCAAGCTTTTTTGGCGACACTACTGATGGGGAGGGAGGGTTTCAGAGCACGTCAGTAGATTTCTGCCTATGGATTAATGAATGTAAATAAATTTTTGCTCTTACTTACTATTGTTATTGATTGAAAATAATAGTATTGATAATCACTACTACCTCTTATTATTGTTCCCTTCCTCATCATTGATTGCCAATGTGTTCCTCAAGTAATGCTGAAAAGGAATGAAGGTAAATGAGAAGTAGCTGAGAGAGATAACACGTAAGGGCATTGCAATTACGGGCCAACACCATACCCAGTCCAACACCATAACTTCAGAAATTTTGAAGTTTTTCACCACTGACCTCTACTATCTATCTCCTCGTGCCTATAAATAGATGGTTTAGAGTAAATACATAGATCTTCTACTATCAAAGCAAAAGTAGGAAACTAGCAAAAAAGAGAGTGTGTGTGTGCGAATAGAGGTGCTGCAGTGGCATGTGCAAGTAAGTTATATTGCTAGTGCTAGTGGTGATGCGTACGTGATAGTATAACAGTGTAGTTGTGGTGATATATAGAGGAGAGTAGATTGTATAACTTGTGTGGTTTGTATAATTTATATTTTTAGACTGTAGATGTTTAGATTATTGATTTGTTGCAATACTCTGTCTTGTCTATAATATTATATTTCTATACATTTTTATACTCTTTATATACAATCCAAGTATTCTTACATTTTAGAAGATCTTGTTGTTTGCTTTAAGTTACTTGCATTTTTCAAGAAGTTTCTAGCATCTTCTTACCTTCTTCTTTTTTGGCAATGATAAGTAGTATTAGATATGTATCCTAAGGAAAAAATTCTACGGAAATCAGGAGTCTAGAGTTCACAAAATATTACAAAATCTTAGTTCCAACAATTTAGGAACAAGATGTCCAAAATACAGTAAGCAGAAAGAAATCTGAAAATAAAGGAAATTCCATCGACCAACAAGACGTTAGCCATAACAGAGGATTGTCATCCAAGAAAGCAAGAGTAGATGTATTTAGTTTCCAATCTTACTGGTCAATATTTGTAGCCATAGAGTCAATTTCCATATCCTTGTTCTGCTGAAAAGACGAAATGGAGTGCAGAATCTTATTTTTTCAAATTTGAAAGACCACAATATCTCTTCTTCGGTGGATCGACGAACCCGAGATGGAGTCGTCGAAACAGAAACACGATCCGCCAGAGATAAATCACAGTCTAAGACTCACAAGTATAATCAAGAACCAAAGAAAATTTTCAGAAGAAAAGAAACTATAATTTCATCCTCCATATCACAATCAGAGTGTTCGGATTCAGGCAAACAAATGCCCTAATCCTAGAACAGCTGATCAGAGAAAAATTTCACCGTAAAGCTCAATATATGTCAACAAATGCCATAAAATGCCAACAAATTCCAGATCTATATGCAAAGGAAGGAGTAAGAAAGTGTTTTAGCAGAGGTTATACCTTCTAGTAGTATACCTGACGAGAGAAGACCAGCATCGGCAAGAAGCCGATCCCATCTGCAAGTAAGCAAGGGGCCGAACCTGTCGACGAGACTATGCTCAGACGGAGAGGAAGCGGAGGAGAGGAAAGTCCCAACAAATAGGCGTAGATCTACAAGAAGGCGTAGTCTGGTCGGACTGAGGAGAGAAGGAGGGAGAGACAGATCTGCGAGAGGCAGATCTGGGAGAGGAAGGAGCCATATTCTGTTCCTTGTAGCTCGGAGGGGAGGTATAGCACGGAGGAAGAGGGAAATCTAGGAGAGGCAGATCTGGCTCTTTTTCTCCCTTGTCGATCACCTTGTAGATCTGGGAGAGACAAATCTGGGAGACAGATCTGTACCCAACCTCCATGATCTTGAACCCGACCCCCCTGGACGAGACCCCAAACACCCGCTGGGCGAGGGTGGGGAGCGCAGGGAACACATCGAGGACGACCTGCATCAAGTTGAACCAGACGTAACTGCTGAAGGCCTGGTACCTGACGACCCCGAGGTAGCGGCCGAGGAAGGCCGCGAACCCCGCAAAGGGGACGGGCGAGAGCAGGGACGCGGGCGAAGAGGAAGCGGCTGTGTCCCCCTCCAGGAAGCTACCGTGAACCCCGCAAAGGGGACGGCGACGGTGCGGGCAGGGACGTGGGCGTTGAGGAAGCGGCCGCGAACCCCTTGCAGATCTGGGAGAGACAGATCTTGGGAAACTGCTTCTGTAGGAGTCCGAGGAAGAGGCCGAGGAAGGCCGCGAACCCCGCAAAGGGGACGGCGATGGCGTGGGCAGGGACGCGGGCGTTGAGGAAGCGGCCGCTAACCCCTTGCAGATCTGCTGAAGGCCTGGTACCTGACGAAGGGGACAGCGACGACGCGGGCAGGGACGCGGGCGTTGAGGAAGCGACCGTGAACCCCCTCTGGTGGTCGTTATCCGAGGGCGAAATCCGACGATAGAGGAGAACATCGCGGGGGAACGAGAAGAGTGGAAGACGAGAGGGCGGAGAGGGCTGGGAAGTCTTCCCGGCTTTGTGCATCTTCTTACCTTTTCATAAAATTGCTATCTTTGAATCAAAAATTGCTACCTTTATCTGCAGACTCATTGCTAAGATTAATTTATTAATAGATAAAATAATGTTTGAACTACTATTGGAATTTCTTAGTAGATAAATTGCTTCAAGTTTTATTACAAATTAAGTACTGTAAATTTAACTTGTGCTTCCAACAACTAAGATAAATTCTTAGTATCGTATTACAAGACATTTCTTTAGAAAATTAATTGTTTTGTTTTAAACTTTCTTAAGATGGACAACAAACAAAATGAGATAAAGTTGAACAACCTCACATTGGATTCATCTCTTCAATCTATTGGAAGACATACACCTGTTGTCAAGGCGACATGCACATAATTTTTACAAAGAGTATGTGTTTAAAGTTGGTTTTAATATTCGTAGTATCTCGACAAAGTACATTGAGTAAAAGATAATTGGGGACACAACACTAATCATGAAATTATTTGTTTGTTCAAAGAATGATACACATGTACTATGAAAAACCAAAATACATGGACAAAAAGCCATCCAATTATGATAGTTCCTCTAAACAATCAAGACAAGTTGGGATTTCAAGGATTGGATGCAAGACATGTTTGATGTTAAATTAACTACAAGAATAACATATGGTATGTCTCAAAGTTTATAAAAAAACCATAACCACAAGCTTGCGAGTCCAAGCAAGAAACACTACTTGAAGAAATAGTGTAATATTAACTTTGATAAAAAATTATTTCTTATTGTATGTGAGAATAACAACATAACAACATCTAAGCAAGTTGTCATGCTTAAACAACAATGTGTTGGATACGAAAAGATGGGATGCTTTGGATATAAGGAACGTAAAAGAGATAAGTGATTATGATGCAACCTTTTCAAGAGTTGAAAAACATTAATTCTAAATACTTTTATACATTTCTAGTTGATCCTTACCTCTCATTATATATTATTATTAAATAAATAAAATACTAATCATATATTATAATTAGTTGGAAGAAGCTTACTAAAAACATTATATATTATTAAATATACCATTATTTGATAATAAAGTCTAGTAAAATCATTATATATTATTAATTAAATACCAAGTAATAATAATTACATATGCTATTATTTGACAATAAAGTTATATATTATTAAATAAACAACATTATAACAGGATTAGCTTCCAATGCACGAATGCATTTAGGGTCAAATGCACACTATTTTTGAAAATTGAAAGAATCATATACAAATTGAAATTTCATGAATTTTTTAATGATTATGATGTTTGGACAAGTTACTATAAAAAGGTGTAATCTTAGAATATTGAATTTTGTAGTCATAAAAAAAAAAAAATTTCAATCCAAAAAGCTGAAATTTCTGTGGTTCGCGGAACACCATTGGATTTTACAATTGATCGGAGCTACAAGACAAAAATGAGAGAGACAATATTTCGACTGTAGCTAGCATTTGTTAGCCCTGCTTATCTTCAATCTCTTCACGTTTGTTAGAAACATCCTGTAAATAAAGAGACAGAGGTCAAAATTAAGCAAAGACAGACAATAGTAATAAGTACGAAAAAGGTCAGCTTTAGCTTACTCCCACGGGACATCTCCAACCAACATCCAGTCTCCTTCTTTGTCTTCGTAAGTCAGGACATGGGTCTCACTTGACGGCACCTCGTGAAGAGCAAGATCAGGGTCTTCCTCAAATCAAATTTAGACGGGAAAAGGTGCAACACAGAAATTAATTATCATCTGAACGAATCGGTTTTTATATGTAGAAGCTACAAACAGATGATTTGTACTTACGTAGGATTATGGTGGTTCGAAACATGAAGGTTAGTGTTTGTATTAGATGCTGATAGCCCTCATGTGCAAGAAGATCCAACTTCCTGCCTATGGGAATTCCTTCCATGTACACCTTCACGAACAGAGTCTGATGATGGTGATGGTGATGATCAGAAGCAAGATTGCTCCTTAGGAGAGCTTTGATTGGTGGCCAATCACAATCATTATACTGCACCCCGCCCTCGGTGGCCATGGTTAATCTGTCAACCACGCAACGATTAGATATATATATCCATTAGCTAGCTAGCTAAAAGAAACTGAAATGATTTCATTTGTACGAAAAAGTGGTGGAGAATAGTATTGATTCGTCAAACTCAATGTGACAACAGAATGAAATTAGTTTTTTTTATTTATAATAATAATAATAATAACTTTTAGATCAGAGAAGAGAAGAAGATCAGCAGATTACATTCAATCGATGGAGCAACAACAAGAACAAGAAGCAGTTCGACATATGTATTCTTCTGAAACGGTTGTAAGATCATATGTCATGCAAGTGTGTGGATATATAGATCTACACAAACATGACATGAATATGTATTAGATATTGCATATATATATATACCTTGCATTAGTGAAATAGATATCCTGGACCTGGTGGTGAGATTGTTGCGATGCTGATATGCCGAGACCAAGCCTGAGGTCTGCGGTGAGATCTGTCCTACTGCTGCTTCTGGTTGCAATCGGTTTGTTGGAGATGGAGGACGAAGAGGACAGGGATGGGCGGCTGCTGCTGTCAATGGAGGATGCTGGAGAATTAAGCCCTTGCCTTGTCATCTCGCTTCCGCCGCCTCCTCCTACTGCGCTACTGCTACAGTATATACCACACAACAAGTAGTAGCTATAGATGACGAAGTTGGAGAACTGAGATCCCGAGTCCAATGCTGTATATCTTGAATGTCTTAAATACATAAATGAAGACCTTGCAAATCTACTCTTCTTCTACCATAAATATGAGACAGACGATGACAGTGATCACTGTGAGGGATGCGGAATGAAGTGATGAATAGGTGTCGATCGCAGTCGTTGGTTCCAAAGTGTCTCTTGAGTAATAGTGTTGGCACCAATGATCGATCGACTTTGGCAGTCTCCCTGCACGTCCACGGAGGAAGGGAAGGAGAAGCAAAGCAAAGGAAAGTAATGGTGGTTGTTGTTGGCACCACGTCTTGACTCCGTTTTCCCACTACTTATAACAGCTGCCTGCTCTCTTCTTCTACAGTCATCATATTCAATATTTAACAATAAATTGGAAAACCTTTCCAACCAAAACAGAGGCGATCCGGGCATTTTTATCATCTAGGAATTAATAATTACGATTGTTTATTAATCAGATACAATGCTGAGAGAAACCAGCCGGGGTACCTTCACCAACACAAATTAATTACCCGCCCGTTCACCAATTGCACAAGCCCCGTTTGTTTTCATTATATACATGAAGAATATATATTGTCTATGTCCTTGTGATTTCCTGACTTGCACGCACACATTTGCAGGCCTTTTCAAGAAGAGTTGGTTCTGAACTTCTTCTCTCTCTCTCTCTCTCTCTCTCTCTCTCTGTGCTTCCAGTCTATTGGTTTTACCTTTCCATGGTCAAAGACTTCCACTCCAACATCATGGCCGTCGAATCTACCTCCTCTTATTCGAAGTAACATGTACATGATCTTAAACACGTTTTTTTTTTCCTTTCCGGGAGGAGGGGCGGATTCTCCGATTAAAACAAGGAAGGGCAGGAAACCTCGCGCTTATGTAGGGGAGACAATAAATAGATGAGTTTTTTTTTTTTTTTTTCATTTCAAGAACTCAACGTGAGCATTGCTATAAATCTGACTTAGTTATATGACATCCAGCTGTTAAATTATTTAATTAAGTTAATTGTTGAACATATCCATATATACATACATACGTAGGTACATATATGACTTGTATGGTGAGTGTGGATGATCAGTATAGTAAAACTGCTATATGGAATGGTTTGTCGCCGGAAATGTTGAAGACTAGTTTTCACCGGTCTCCCTGAGAACTCACCTGTTTTAGTATCAGGGTGGAAACCGAAACGTGCTGTCTGCTCGTTCTCATAAAAGTGCGGATTTGTACCGTGACCATGACTTCCCAGCTACATTTCTTTATTTCTTTCCCCTATTTTGTGTTTGAATCCCATTTAATTTTGCAATCTATTTATTCATGTCTCACTATTTAGCCCGAACAGACTACACCGTCACATGTATGTGTGTGTTTTTATCATAAAAAGAACTGCCGTGTTTGCTTTCTTCTTTTTCTTTATCTTTTTCCCTTTTTTTTTTAATCTTTACAGGTAGAGAGAGATCGAGTCTGATATCATCCATCTCCCTAGAGACTAGAGAGTAGAGAGGATGGGACAAAGCAGACAAGTCAATCTCCAACCCTTCTCTCTGCAACAATGGGGCCGACAGCGTACAATCTTCTTTGTTGTCTGCTGTTCCTCCTCACTTTTTAATTAATTAATTAATTTCACCTAAGTCCTCACGTGCATGCAAAGGCAATCCACTGAATTTGATCATCTCTCCGGCTGCTGTTTGGTTCAGCCTACGAATAAAGCGCCTTTGGTATTCAAACGATAGCTTTTTCCCGACGACATTTACGTAGTGATTCGTAATTATTTTTTTGTTTACGGTGTTTTTTTTTAAAGTTAGTTTATGTTTTTTCTTTCTTATTATAAACAACATATGAGATAGATGAAGAATATGTTTGATTGTATTGTAAAATAAATAATTATTTTTTATCTAAAATGATCAATTTATCCTTAACATTTTGTAGAATTTTTCACGAGGAGGAAATGAAAGGAGTTGTGAGTGAGATGCCAGTTCCGATCCAACAAGTGACGACTATGACAACGATGGAGGAGGAGAGATTGTCTCTAAGTCCAACTTCTTCTTTATGTTGTTCTCCTGTTTCAACTACACGGCACCAGAAGACTAGCAGCTTCTAGAGGTGGAAGTGATAGATGCAGCGGGCGTGGAGGTGAGAGGTGAGCGGGAACAACGAGCATGGATACAAGATAACTGAAAATCTCCTCCTCCTCCTCCTCCTCCTCTTCTTCTTCTTGTTCAGTCTGGCGCACCAAACAGGTACATCAGCCTATTTTTCAGTAGCACATAACAACTTTCACATAGTTTTTAGCATGATTTCATCTTTCAGGAAAATCCAACTCTGTTTTCAATCCTTTTTATGCATGTTAGATCACATGTGGCATATAGTAAAGCAAGGATGAAAATCGCTCAAAGTATTTAGATTCTTGATCTTATTTATGCAATATTTTTGCATCAATGTTTGACCCAGTATATGACCGATACTTCTGAGCATTAGGACACACCCTGCACTCCGTGTACCCTTATTTTAGCATAAGACACCACTCACTTAGCATGTCATGGCATATCGCCCTCGGACGTACATAAAAGGCTGGAAAGCCGACATTTCATTTAAGTAAACGAGAAACCTATAGAAAGACCGATTTATCGGACGCACGAGGGTGCCTAACACCTTCCTCGTGCGTAACAGGGATCCTTACCCGTTTCTGGTTTATGACCTGCTTTTCATTGGCTTATTTGCATGATTTATATGGTTTTCCTCGTCTTCCATTTTAATAGACTAGGTGGCGACTTCTGCAATTATTTTATTGTTTTTGCCGTGACTTTGCCGACCCTCACGCATTTGGCCTTTCGTGTCAAGCCTCAAGGCTGTCGCCGGCATGGTTACAGGAACTGGCAACTCCACTGAGGAAAACCAAATCCTGGCTTTTATTTTGAGTTTCTCGTTTACTTTGGCTTTTCTCCTTGCTTGCTTATTTCCTTGCTTTACTTTGCTTGTCCCTTTATAAATGGTGTCTTTCTTACATGCATGTCTTTGTAATGGGTGTTTCCGTTTTACACATTTGCTATGTCACCACTGTTGCACGTAATTTGCACCTGCTTTTGTTTGATAATTCATGGCTGACTTGCATGTTTATTTCCCTTATTGTACATGTCATGCTTAGGAGATTAGAGACATGTCTGCTCTCCCCATTTGGTTAATAAAAGCATAAAAAACCAAAATCAATAAATAAGGCACAAACTAGTGACAAATTGCAAATTTTCCCCACGGTTTAATAAACTTGCAAGTAAAAAACTTAAAGCATGCTTTGCATTTATCATATAGGGCATGCATTTTCTCCTCTCCTGAGTCCGCCTATACAGTCCGCGAAGGACATTTCTCGGTGTCTCATCCTATGGCTTTGGCGTGGGATGAAATATCAGGTTTGTCTTCCCTTGTCTGGGGTCGTGTCGGTGTTAGTAGAGGGTACAGCTTACTGCTTTGGCAGAGGACGAGGCCTCAAACGCACCACTCGTTCACTGCCTAAGCTTTGGCTGGGAGTTAGAACGGGGACCTTCATTTTTCTAAACTTGAGTCGGAGACCCATTCACCCCTGTGTGAACCTGGAGTAGACGGCTTGATAGGACACCCCTAGGTTGCGAGGGAGCGCATACTAGAGGCTTTCATGCATTTTGCATATCATGCCATCATAAACATTGCATCTTTTCTAACTTATTTGTTTTTGTGCATAGATTTCTGGTCTGTGAGTTTCCTTAGCCTGAGCTTTAGACCCTTCCTTTCACTAACTCTATTTGCGACCCTCTTTTCGATCACGTCTCCCGAGTTATTTGTCACTTTCGACGATAACTCGTCCTAGGACCCATCCTATCCTTCCCAGCCGCAGTCCGATCCTTACTCGCTCGCGATCCACCATGGCCCAGCATCCCAGCGAGTCCCTTTCCTCTGCTGTTCTGGAGGAGGTCCCCATCTTGGGATACTCTTCCTTTGTGTCTGTTCCAATCGTCACCGCTGCCTCCACTTTTGCCTTGGCTTCTGGAGGACCTCTACCACCTCATTTCCGTGTCCCTGTGGCTACCCCGCCTTCGGGACCACCCGCCTGGTCTTCTCCTACTGTTGGGGCCACAACAGTTGAGTCTGTTTCTCCTCAGGGCTATGTGTTGTCTAGTCCTCCTCCCACTGCAGCTGTTTTAGTAGTAGCCACCTCTCAATTCGGACAGCTGGGATCCCAGCCTCCTGTTTCCTCCCCTGTCTTGCCTCCATCCTTTGGAGCCACTAGCGACGATCCTGTCACTGTGCAACTGCAGTAAATGTCGGCCCTGGCCCAGTAGTTGCAGGGATTGACACTGACGCTCCATCCCTTCTCAGCTTTTTCCTTCCAGACTCCTGAGTTGCCTTTGCAACCGGCCTTAGGATCACAGTTTGCATCCACTGCACTCCTTCCACAGCCATCGCCATCCCTCGTCTCTCCGGCAATAGGGGTGTCGACATTATCTTTTGTTACACCTACACAGCACCCACCACAGCATGCATCCCTCCTATCTGGTGGCCAGCCTCCTAGGCTGGCAGGAGCACAGGCCTCTGTGAGCATTGTACCAGAGACCATTCCGGTCCAATAGCTCTTGCTCCTGCATTCTGCACTTGTTGCAACACCCCCTGCATTATCCTTACCCTTGTACCACACACAAGGTTCATCTTTTGTCCCACAGCACACAGCACCCATGCACGGGTACACTGGATATCTTGTCGTGGCACCAGACGGCGGAATGGTGGATCCGGAGGAGCCCTTAGGGGCGACCCATATAGTGTACGCGGCACCCGCCTCTACTGCACAATCCACAGCACTCTCCGACAAGTGCAAGACGGGGACCACCGGTCCTACCAATTCCGGGACTTCTGTTATTTCCCAAAGGTGACTCTCCCCTCGAATTTTCAAATCCCGGAGTTTGAAAAATACAATGGTAGGGGTTGCCCAATTTCCCACCTTAGAGCCTATTGCGGAGACCTCGCTCAGCTCTAGGCTAACGAAAGGTTGTTGATCCGCCTGTTCCAGAAGAGTCTCACGGGGCCCATGTTGAAGTGGTTCACTTCCCTCAACATGGCCACCATCAAGACTTGGGATGACCTTACGCAAGCGTTCCTGAAACAGTATTCCTTTAATCTCGACCTAGTCCCCAAGCGGGACGACTTAGTTGCTCTTAAGCAGAGGCCCCAAGAAACATTTGGGGAGTATGTTGGACGATGGCGCTCCTTGGCTTCACAAGTCAAAGATAGACCCTCCGACGAGGAGTCTATCAAGATCATGATTCGAGGAGTACAGCCAGCAGTCGGGACTCCGCTCAGCATTCAACCAATCACCACCTTTTTTGCATTGCTCCGGGCGGGTGCCTGTGTTGAGAGTTCATTGCGCAGCGGCAGTTTTCCAGCACTCTCTGCATTTGCCAAGCAAGCCACTTCCTCACATAGTGGTGCTAGCAGCAGCAACAACAGCAACCACAATGCCAATCCACCTAGGAGGCAGGATCCCTCCAAGGATACAGTTTCTTACATTAGATCCCCTGCTGCACCGGCGAATGTCCATCCGCCCCCTCAGCACCAATTAGTTTATGCACCCACGCCTACACCTAGAGCACCTCATGCACCGTACATCACTCCCACTGCAACTCTAGTTTATCCTCCCCCTCAGGTGTTGGTGAGCTTGCCATTGGCACATCCGCAGCCAAGGCGGCAACGCCGTGACAGGCGCCACTATACCCCTTTAGTAGAACCATTGAGCATGGTATTCCCTAAAGTCGTATCCCTCCTGAGGCTGCCTGAGGTGCGCCCGCCACCAAGTCCGCTTCCTGCCTGGTACAACATGAATGCGTTCTGCAATTTCCATCAGGTCATAGGTCACTCGACGGATAATTGCCTGACACTAAGGAACGCAATCCAGGACTTGATTGACCAGAAAATCATTGTGATTAACACACAGGCGGCAGGCCCTGAGTCCACATCAGCAGCCACACAAGCACCACTAGCACAACCTAGTATAGTTAGCCAGCCATTACCCCAGCATTCAGACTCGGGAGCAGCAAGCCCCTCGGGAGTCAATTCCATTTTTTATTGTTGATTCTATCTGATCTTTTATTTGTCTTACCAATCTTATTGTATTCTCCCCTTTCCCATGTTAGTGGTATTCAGAGAGTCATTAGTTTGATTCAACCTCCCATTGAGGTAATCTCATTGTTCGGCTTCAAACCCCATCCACTTCAAGCCTGAACTTATAATATTTTGTACCGTGTCAACCAGTTTGAGCCGGTCAATTCCATTCCTGCCATTTGGCCATTCATGGTAATCCTTATCTGATGGTTGAAAACTTGTATCGCAACTGGGGATACGAGAAAGGAACCCCTTGGGCGATACGGCTAAGGAACCGCCGAGCCGATCAAGGCGGAAGAACGAAGAGAGCACAAAGAATCAGGATACGGGCATCAGAACCAGCGGATCCCCATACTTCGGTAAGTCCCCAAAAACAATTATTTCCCGCGATTTAACTAACTTCACCAATGTAGGCATATTGAATTCAAACCAGAGTTTGTTCATAGCCTCAATATCATAATCACCAACAGTTTTCAGAAGATTTTTTCTTGAGAACAGTCACTCAAAACTGTCAACAACGCATCAGGCAGTAGTAGTGCAAGATCTTGCTCAAAAGGCAAACATAGGGAGCTTGATAGATGACAGTTGGAGATCTAGACATTTTTACTCCAAGAACAATTAAAGGTGCTCGCAAGAGACTTAGTAGAGCACGACAGCATCAGGGAGGCGAAAGTAGTTACCTCACCATTGCAGCCAAAATCACAAGGACCGAGCTTCAACTATGGTTCCCCAAGAATCGAAGAAAGTCTTCACTGGACCAATGGTCGTCGCCAGTCAGCAGCTCCTAACTGAAAGTACTACCAACGATCGTCGGCCACTCCCAAGCCTTGCAAAGCATTGCATTGTGGGCCATGCATCTTTATGTTACTGCATCTGGACATCACAAATCGCATCATATGCATTGTACTTTCTTTTCATTTACATTGTAATCATTTTTGTATGAAACATTGGCATAACCATTGCCCGATGAGGAAAATCAGAAGCCTGCCTGCTTAGGAAGAGTTTGATCCTCCTCACGTGTTACTACCTGTGTGACCTAGGGAGTGAGGGAGTGACTATCCATAGGAAAATGGGCGAAATATACACATTCCTAAGAGACCGATACCTCTAGAGGGAGAAACAATGTTAGGGCATAAGTGAGAGTGCGAGCAAAAAAGAAACAACATAGACTTTGGAGCATAAAAGAAATAAAAAGATAGAAGTTGCAGACAGAAGTTGGCTCCAATGAGAAAGGCATGTAGGACGACTCTATTTCTATCACATAACTTGGAGAGGAGTTGAAGCATACACCTATCAAGCCCA
>JAMKQA010057521.1:0-13029 GCA_024699735.1 Posidonia australis
GCTACAGTGATGTCATATGAGTCTTATGCCTTTGTGAATTTCCATAGAACAGCATGCTTAATGGTTTTATGTTTGGATTGAGGGGTTTTGAAGTAGACCTGGAGGTCTACACCCCATGTTTTGCTTGTAATTTTCGTGGTGTTTTAGAGGGGTCCGCTCCTTGCTCCCACTTTGGGGAGAAGAGACGACGGAGGCTGGGGAGGTTTTCTGCAATCGCAGAAAATGGTATGCCGAACGAGGTTTGGTATGCCGAAATGCTCCCAAGTGGTTCGCTGGGCCACTGATTCGGACGACCAGGGGAAATTCGATCGACCGAATTAGGTGATTTCGGACAACCGGATGATTTCGGTCGACTGTTTTGGCAGGGGACTGATAAAACTGACAGGGATTCGGAATACTGAGATATTTTTGTTGACCGAATCAAGGATTTTCGGTCGACCGGGACCCTATTCGGTGTGCCGTATCAAGACCCAGGTCTATATTGAGAAATGCTTTGTTAAATGTTGATAAATTTGGATAAATGATGATAAAGGCATGAGATGCATGGAAATGATTTATGAACTATTGCATGTGAACATGTTGTTTTAATGATGCTTTCCATGAATTGCGAAACATGATTTATGTGGATTAATGTAGACCCATGTGAGGGGTAATGGCATGATACAATGACCATGAATGAATGATTAGGGTTCCTTTTGAACCATAAATGATAATGTGACGCACAATGCATGGGATTTATAAAGAGTTTTATGAATGAAAAGAATGGTTTTGTCAATTGTTTTGAAAAGAGAAACTGCATATGGTTTTAAAGAGATTTATGGAAATTGTAGGAACCACAGCTAGACCAGGGCTTGCCGACAGGGGTAGTGAGACCTCTAGAGATGTCGGGGACGTGTCCTTGGTTGTGGTTGCCGAGTTTACGGTCTGGGGTAAGACCCTCGAGACTGTGGTGGTACTATAGGACCCGGGGTATGGTAGACCCAGACTACCCTCAATGCCGGTGCTGGACGGGTCTGGGGTTAGAGTCCCCAGGTGCTCGGGCACCAAGGCATCGTGAGGATGCACTCCGTGCTTGTACCAGTGAGGGTACATTTGAGGCTGCGGCCAGGGCGGTTGAACTCCAGCGTGGGGTGGTTCACTGTGGCACTGCAGTGTGGGTGTGGTGACATGGAATCCTCAACAGCTGCTTGTGGCCAGGTCGATCACCTATGGCCAGGGGGATGCGACCAGTTTTGAGATAAGAATTGTGGATTTGTGTATTGGACTAGTTCCTAGCCCTGATTTGTGATAATTTGTGTCAATGGCTTAAATGATGTTTTGGGCTGGGAAACTAGATGTAATGGTTTGCTTTCCTTGAGTTATGTATAATGATTTATTAATGATCATGAGATTTTGAAAGAAAAAGAAAAGAAAGTTTTGAAATGGCATCTTTTTCGAAGTCTTTCTAACCGCATGTGTGGGTTTTGGCGATTGTGGTTTTTTGAGACTTTCTAGTAGTGTTTTGCGGGTTTTGCTGCTGTTTTGGGGCACGTACTGGGTGACATTCCTGTCACTCACTCGTGTTTTTCTTCGTCCCTTGTTTTAGGTGCTCAGGAGTAGGTGCAGTCTAGTCTGGTGCATCCCATTCGAGCCACTTTTGCCGCACACATGTCTAAGTGTTTAGTTATATTTATTTAATTCTGTCATTTAGACTCTTTTAGCTGCTTTTGAGTAGTTATTGTATTGTTGTGTAGCACATGGGTGTTACAGTGACCATGTCCCAAAACCAATAGGTGTAAACCTTTTGGAACCTTGTGGTGGATTGCTTGTTAGTGAGCTCCCTATTTCAGGAAATGTTCAATAGGGATATCATTCTTACCTTGAAGCCAATCTTGTTCCAAGATTAACTCCAAGGAGGGGCATCTGTAGATATCTCATTTTTGCATTTTCTATAGTTCATCTAGGATAGGAACCCTTGTGGCGCCCTAGATCACGTGGCTAAGGATTTTTAACCATTTTTCTAGATTTTCTTGTAGAATTTCTGAAATTTTCTAGGTTTTATTGCATCTTTATGGATTAAGATAAAAGACAGGGGGTAAACTATAAAGGATTAAGAAGTTGCAACCTTGAAAGGCAACAAGACTAGTTGCCACCTGGAGAAGCGACGTGACTAGTTGCCACCTTGAGAGGCTACGTGACTTGTTGCTACCTTGAGAGGCTACAAGACTAGTTGCCACGTTGACAGACTACAAGTCTCATTGTCACATGTATACGCAACGAGAATCCTGGACTTCTATCTCCAGATAATTTGTCATCCAGGACTTTAATATAATATTTGGGATATTTATAAATATTATTATGATTTTTCCCATAATTATTATAATTTTCTAACATTTAGATATCTATGCATATCATATAAATCATTATAAATGCGAAATAATTCCAGAAAATTATTGAAATTCGGATGACTTGATAATTAAGGCTACTTATCTTTATCTTACCAAAAATGAGCTTTTTATGATAAGTTATCACATTTTAAAGTTATAGCTTATATTTAATTGAAGATAATGCCAAGAAAATAAAGATAAAATCCAAAAATCAAGATAATTACGAATTTAAACTAAATTAGATTTATCCTTGAATTTAATTGATGATTTCTCGTAATTATTAAAGATTTAATTTTCAAATCCAATTTACTTAACATTTTAAGTGGATCTTGAATTTGGAAATTAATCTAAAATATCTTTCAATTACGAGTATGATTTTTCTGGATTGATTTGATTAATATTTGATAATAGATTCGTAATGGATATTTTAAGATCTTAATTTTCAAAATTATGCCTTTTGATAGCTCGTTGCTACATAGACCTGCAACTAGCTGATGTGGCAGATTTCTTGCCAGCTACTGATTCACTACGTGCGCTGAATCTGGGATCTTTTGACTAGTCGCCTATACTACGACAACTCAGAGATTTTGTCGCCTATCCAATAGGTGATGAGATCTATAAAGGATTTTTTGTCATATTTTGTGAGTTTAATCTTGACCCTTGATATATATCTCGTCTTTGATGAGATCCCTGGCCCCAAAAATCAATAAATTGACTCATAGGTCAAGAGATTGAAGGCGGCACTTTTGAAACTCTAGGGAGGCACATAAAAATCTTGAAGAGCCACTTTGTAAACCCTAAGAGAGAATTTTAAGAGAGAGAGAGATAGTGCTTTTCAGCCCCTCCTCCATGTCCATCTCCCATATAATATCTTAGATCTTAGAGATCATCTCTTGGTGCTAGTGGGTGGGTTCTTAAACTTGAATTTCGAGGCCTCGACTTTCTTTTGAAAAACAAGTGATAGAGGCCCTTAGTACCTTCACCTCTTCCATCAAAGTAGCTTTATCCTATGTGTAGACACCCCATATGCTTGCAATTGGACTTAACCCTAAAATCCAGCCTAAAAACCCTAACCCTAGACCTAAACCTTAAACCTATAAACCCTAAAATCCAGCCTAGAAATCCTTACCCTTGACCTACACCCTAAACCTAACCCTAAAGCCCTAAAACCAAGCCTAAAACCCTAACCCTAATCCAAAACCTAAATCAAAACCATGGAATTAATCCAAAACCCTAGGATTAGTTCAAAACCCTAAATAAAATCCCAAATCAAATCCAAAACCCTAGAATTAATCCAAAACCCTAGGCTTAATTGAAAATCCTAAATAAAATCCAAAATTAATCCAAAACCTTAGGATTATTTCAAAAATCCTAAATAAAATTCAAAATTAATCCAAAACTCTAGGATTAATTCAAAATCCCAAATAAAATCCAAAAACATAATCTAAAACCCTAGGATTAGTTCAAAACCCTAATTTAAAACCCTAAATCAAAACTTAAACCCAAATCTCAAATCCTAACAACATATAACTACTTCCCACTCCACCTTAACAACCCTAACTACTTCCCACTTCACCTTAACAACCTTAACCACTTCCTACTTCACCTTAACAACCTTAACTACTTCCCACTTCACCTTAATAACCTTAACCACCTCCCACTCTAACCATAACAACCTACCTAGCCATTGCAAGCCTATAAATACCCCCCCATTTGCAAGGAAAAAGAGGGGAGAAAAAGGAGAGAAAAAACTTGGAAAAATTGAGAGAAGAGCCACCAAGGTGTTTTCTCTCAACCAGAGCAACCAGAGAGGTCCAGGAACAGAGAGGAAGCTCGGGGAGGGGAAGAATTCCTGTTTCAGGCCATCTCCGGTGAGCTCTAGCGACCTCCGACAATCATGTCCACTGTCAACTTAGGTATGCCCTCTACTGACCTCCATTTTCTTCAAAACGATTCCCTAGGTCCTTCTCCGTCTTCCCCAACCAATTCCAACAGTGCCAGAGGGCTTCCCTGGCCAGAGTCAAAGTTTAAGGGGTCGCCGGACATGTTATCCGACGACATAGGTGGGGGCATGATTCCAGTGGATGATTCATGCCTAAGATTGCTCGATCCTCTCAACACGGTCCTCCTCTTGCTTCTCCAATCCCCTGGACGCCGCGTCACCGTCGCCGAGGAAGACAATGAATAGTGTTGTACTATCGAGCGCCTCATGCCTTGCAGTGCCTCTCCGACCCATGGGACGTGTTCATCTCCACTTCCTCAAGCCTCCGGAGCCACCATGACCTTGAATCGAGCCCCGATCCTCCCCTACAATCGTCGTTGCCAGAGTGCCACTGAAGCTTGGTCGGGAGGGAGGCTCGTGCAGCCATTCTTGCTTCTGGATGGGGGGAATTATTCCTCTCCAATCTCCCAAGTTCCTAGTAAACCTGGACCACCGTGCCACAGCCTCTAGTGGCCCTTTCTTCTCCGTCACCATTGTCAGAGTCAAGTCGATGGCGAGAGGGGTGGGTAGTGATCCTAGACCATGGAGCATCGGATCCAAACCGCTGGATCCTCCTCCTTTCCTCTCTTCTTGCTCCCAATGAGCTCTAATGCTAAATCAGGCATTGGGATGCCTCAGAAGGGCATCCCAGATGGTCGTCGACGGTGGAGTTCAGTCGCTGGCAACCGTCGCTCTAATATATATATATATATATATATATATATATATATATATAAGTTCTCTTTTGAATAAACTTCTAATCATTTTCTTTTCTTACAAATAGGTCCTTATTTCTTGCATTTAGGTCCCTGCACTAGTTTTTTAAATTCTTTTAATAATATTTGTTTTGGAGAATTGCAATGTGACCCCTATACAATCTTGTTAATGTTTTCCAGGCTTTAAAATTTGATATAAACCCTTAGAGTTACTTTTTATACATTTTAAGTCTGGTATTTTGCATAAAAAACCCTGAGCTTCATTAAAATTGTTTTGAATGCATGTTTTTCTATCAAAATTGCAAATTAAACCCTGGATTTTCAAATATTTACTCAAATGTGTTCAAAACATGCATTTTAAACCCTGAACTTCACTGATTTCACACTGAATGCATATTTTCTAGGGAGAAATTGCACAACAATCCCTGAAACTTCAAGTTTTCAAACTTGAGACCCTTTTCTTGCACATTTAACCCTGAATTACTTCAGAATTGTTTTAAACACATGTTTTACTAGCAAAATTACATATTGAACCCTAGGATCCTTGAATTTGACAAAAAATGCACAGTTTTGCATATTTGACCCCTAATTTCTTCAAAATTACATAAAATGTGTTTTCCTATGTATTTTTGATGATTTAGCCATAGAATTTTAGCCTTCACTCAGAATTTAGGAATTTTGCACAAAAGTCCCTAGAATTTACACTTTTTACTTACCCATGCATTTTGTATATTTTGTCCCCCTTTTTCATGCATATTTTCTCATGCCTTCTTTCTTACATCATGCACACATTTTTGACTCATTTCAAACCCAATTTTCACATTGTTTCTCAGATTTCTTTTGATTTTCACGATTTTGATTTAATTTGGATTTTCATCGCCCGAGGACGTACATTAACCGGCTTGACAATGCCAATATGGACCCAAATGAGGATTATTTTCTCCAATTTGATTTTCTCAAATTTCTTCCAATTTTCGTTGATTTACGCGACGCTTTCCGTGTATTCTCGATTTTCACGATTTCCTCATCGCCCACAGCCGTACAGTAAAGTAGCATTTGCAATGCCTACATCGTCCCTTGGATTATCATTTTTTCCTTTTTATTCACTTCTTCTCTTTGATTTGGCATGTTTTCGCAATCATCTTGAGCATGTGCATTTAGAGTAGACAAGAATACACACAATAGACCATTGGCAAGCAGGAAACCTAGAAAGATCAAGTTCCCTCGGTGCATGGGGGTGCCTAACCCCTTCCCCATGCATAACAAGAATCCTTACCCTTTCTCTGGCCCGTAATGGCCAAGTGTTGCATCCATTAGGCACAGAGCATGCATTTTTTTTCTTTGCCTTGATTTCTTTTGGTTTTTTCCTTTGTGTTTGGTTTTCCTCCTCTTTCCATTAAAAGACTAAGTGGCGACTCCTTTCCTTATCCTTTTCTTATCTTTCCTTGGTGTTTCCGAGTCCAATCTCCTTCTCCGGATTCACCATCTTCGTCGTGACCATATCAGGACTCCTCGTGTGCTTCCACACATCTAGGAGAGCCATGCAGGGTTCCACCGGCATGGTCACAGGAACTAGCGACTCCGCTGGGGATAACCAGATTTTGGCTTTCGTTTTGGTTTTCTTACTTGTCTTTGGCCTGTACACCTTGTGCTTGTTTGCTTGTACTGTTTGCTTGTGCATATTTGACTGAACATGCCTTTTTGTGTCTTTTTACACCATTACCATGCCACCGCACATGCCCATGACCTAATTCATGCTTTTTTGTTGATACTTGCTTTTCTTCACTGCTTGTGAGCACTATACTAGTGCATACCATGTTCATACCTTTGATTGATTGATTGATTGATTGGATGCCATAATTGTGTCTTTTCTTCCCCTTTTCTTGTATTTGCCATGATTAGGAGAGTAGAGACATGTTTGCCTCCCTACCTGGTTAAAATAAAACACACAAACTCAGACAAACAAGTAATAAGGCATAACTAGAGACAAATGCTCACAATTCCCCCTGGTTTAATAAAACGCAAGTAAAAGAAACAAAAGCATTTGTGCATGAATGATCATTTTAGAAAGCATGCATCTTCTCCTTTGAGTCCACCCACAGTTTGCGAAGGATAATTCTGGTAGCCCATTCTATAACTTTGGCGTAGGACGTGTTGCTAGTTTGTCCCCCCTTGTCCGGAGTCGTGTCGGTGCTAGTAGAGGGTATAGTTCCATGCTACTGCAGGAGACGAGGCCACCAACGCAACACTCATTCACTACCTACGCTCTGGCTAGGATTCAGAACGGGAACCTTATTTTTCTGACCAGAGTCAAAACCCAAACCCAAGAGTGCGTCCCATATGGTCGACCTCATGTGGACATAAGAGAGAGCATGTTAGTAGCATCATGTGCATGTGTGCCATTCATGCCACCCTAACAAACGATTGCATAACTCATTTGTTTCTTTTGTTGTTTTGTCTTCTCTTCTTCACTAACCTCTTAGGTTTTATCCTTTGTCAAGTATAGGATTTTGTGTGCGAGTTCCTAGGACTGAGCCTGGGAGTTCCTTTCTGTGACCTCAATCTTGAGGCACTATTCTCGACCATCTTTCCTTGAGCTATTCGCCACTTTCAACGATAGCTCCTCGTAGGTGTCGTCCTCTAGTTTGCAATCGCAACCCCATTCTTACCCATTCGTTGTCCATTATGGCCTAGCAAGCTTATGAGACCTTTGCACCAGTTGCCCCGGAGAGGATTCCTGTTTCCGCCCCTCCTTCTTACCCATTTGTATTTGTTTTCTTTCAGGTGCAATGTATAAGGTTGTAGTCCAGTTCACTAGTGCAAAATAGTTGGAGCCATGAGCCACACACCACAGGTTATGGGTAGGAGTAGATTTATATTTGATTGAAAATTTTTCAGTTAATAGCTATTTATTTAGTTTCCTGTTAGTTTGACAGCTTGTTACTTGTTTTTGATAATTAATTGTTGGTTAATTGACTTTGGGTAGTTGGATACTAGTCTGTGGCGTCGATGCGCCATAACTTTTGAGATGATTTTTGTCATGGTTTTCGAAATGATTTTCCAAAAGAGATTTGGAAAAGGAAATGCAAAAGTTTGTAAATGTTTTAAGAAGTATTTTCCAATGTTTTCTGATTATGGAGACCAAAAGGCTACTAGATTGTGCTAGTAGATCCAAAGGATATGGGATATTTGGAGAAGTTGAGCACAAGTCTAAAGCTAAGGTCTAAGAACCAAGAGGCTAAGGAATTATGATAGCAGACCCAAGGGGTATGATACCTCTATGTAACTGGGTATAACGTCCGAGAATGATGTTCCAAAGAGAATAGGTTGGAGGGCTGTGTTACTGAGACCAAGGAGTGTGAAACTCCTAGGTGGTCGATCAGAATTGACTAGGCTAAGGTTCAAGGGTTAAGACGCTGTCCAAACATAGCAGTATTGTGGCAATGAACCTAAGAGGTAGAATACCTCTGTGTAACTAGGCATGATACCCTATGTAACACCCCACTATGCTACAAAAAGTATTAATACTACCCACATTTATATCAACTAATTAATTAGGAAAAGTAAGAATAAAAATGAAAATTTTAATTATCTACCTCTGCCTAGAACCATAATGTGTGGCTATGTGGCTCCTAACATGTGCACCAAAACTTGACAACAGTTTTCAAATGCACTTGGAAGGAAAAACATAAAATAGAACATGACTAAGTGACTCAATGCCATTCAGTACAAGCCCACACAAAAACCAAAACTAGAAACACTAAAAACTACAAAAAGGCACACAGGAAACAACAAAACTCAAGACATGCAGGAACCGTAGAAGCCAAGAACAAACGGTCAGAAATCCACTTCATAAATCATGCCTTTACAAATCATTGCTATCATTTTTCTAGAATTCTCATGCATCTTTGAAAACTACTTTTATGCATCTCGAAAACTAAACCTTTGCTAGAATCCAGCTAAAAACACAAGTTAAATCACAACTCAAAACCATGACCAAATCACGACTGGAATCTAGCTCAAACCACAAGTCATTCCACAACAAAAATCTGGCTCAAAACCATAAGCAAAACCACGACTCTATTTTAGCTCAAAACTACACACACATACAACGAAAAAACTCATTGAGTCACCCATGGCCACAAGCGTCTAACCAGCCATAAGCAGCTGATAAGGACTCCTACCTCTCACAATTGCATTGTAGTGGTGAATTACCCCGTGTAAGAGTCCAATTACATCAACCATAGCCTCAATTTATCATCATATCACACAACACGGGGCGTGTTCTCACGATGCCCCTTGGTGTCTGAGCACGTGGGGACTCTAACCCTAAATCTGAGTAACACTGACACTAAGGATAATCCAGGTCTCCCATACCTTCGGCCTTGTAATACTACAGTCACAGTCATGAGGCTCCATCTTCAAACCCAAATTCGGCAACCACAACCTAGAACACGTTCTTAACCTCTTAGAGGTATTAACACTCCTTGTTGGTATTGTCTTTCAGCTACGTGGTTCCTATAAAAATGTCGGAAAACCTTTTAAATTCATATGCAATTTCCTTTAAAAATCTCTTTTTAAAATGTTTATCACATAAACCATTTCTCATAGCATTTCTCTTTCTTTACAAAAGACAATTTTTCTTATCTCAAAAGCCTCCTTTATCTTCAAGCAACACTATAGGAAACTCTAACCTATGCGGGTTATGCCAGTTAGTCATGCTAGGAACCCTCGTTGGCTCCTCACGCCACTTGAACACACTACCTGGTCGCCCTACGAGGTCATGCACACCACTCGCGCTGATTGGTCTTGCCAACCAGTTGCAGCCAATCTGTGATAGAAAAACCAGTAGCACAAAACACACCAAAAACCATCAAAAATCATCGTATAAACTTTGAAAACTCGCCAATAAATCCTATATCTACTACCATATACTCAAAACAAGTCAATCTACATGATTTATACAAAAACAGAAGAAGAAATGGGGTAGGAACTTGTATGCTTAGTTCACCGACGATTCTTACTTCTCCAACGAGCTTTCTAGTGTCGTCAACCTCCTCCGATGGTCGCTCCTCCACCACTCAAGCTCTTACTCTCCCTTTCTATCCTTCGCCTTCTCTAGTTCACTCCCTCTCTTTCTCTCTTGCTCTCTCTTTCTTTCTTCCCTCCTTTCTTGCCTTCACAGGGGGTCGCAGGTTGTTTTAATACATTTCCAGTCGTTGGTAGTCACCTGGAAATCCCAAGTGGACAGTGCAATAGGGGAGAGGGGTGGGCAGCACCGTTATTGTCAAGTGTCAAAGTCGGCACTGATTTTACAACGTGTCACTGTATTCTTTCTACTAGTTGCGACATTTACTGTATTATGAGTTGTACGCCAGCTATTCGCATTGATACATTCTGCTTGCTATTTGTGCTACCTAATTCTGGCTCCTATGTTCACTTGCTATCTGCGCCAATGATATGCGCTTACCATAGACACTCGTTCTATATGCCTGACTCATACAACACAAAGCCAAGGAAGAACCACAAACAATGCCATGGAAACTAATATAAATCCTTCATGATTACCATCAAATATTCACATAATTACAGTAATCAAGTCACAGCTTATCTAGTTTGCACATAACAGATATCGATCCTCAATATAAGGTTACATCATTTTTAGATTTCTAGGTTACAAATCCATGGTTCCATTCCACGATCAATCTCCAATGGTGTAGATATTACATTCAACCCCTTTAAAAAGAATTTCATCTTCGAAATTCGCTTTTAATAAAATAAGTGAGAATACCATGACCAAACATCTACCTCACTCCCCAGTAGCCTCTTTCCCTTGGTTGGTGATACCTTTAGGAAAATGAAGTCTCCTACTTCGAATTCCAAAGGTCTGCACCTCCTGTCAACGTAGCTCCTCTGTCTGCTCTATGCAGCCACCCAATCTCTTTTGGATCAGGTCCAATTTGTTTTCATACTACTGTACAAGCTCTGGGCCCACAAGCTGATGTTCGCCTACCTCTCTCCAATAAGTGAGTATTCTACATGGTCTACAATACAAAGCTTCATACTGTAATGACACCTAAGTCGTTACCACAAAACTTAGCTACAAATTTCCATTTAATTTTTTGTTTTATCTTTATTATTAATCAACAATTACACTAATAATACAGCTAAGGCTAAGTACTCTCAACAATAAAATAAAACCACTAAACAAAAAAAATAAAACTAAACTAACACTCACCTACATCCCTGATGTGTGGTGATGTGACTCCTCTTATATGCACTAGTAACCAACAACTACTATCTTGAACCAGCTAAAACACACAAAACAAAGCACACGCGAGTGACCACTCAATGGTCACCCAGCACGCACCCCACCTACAACTTGGCATTCTATGCTGAGGACAGCTAAGCATAACATCACACTTGGATGTCGCCAAATCAAAAGGGAAATCCACCGACGCCCAACACACAAGCATTGGCATCCCTCTCGGATGCCGTAACACCAAACCAAGCAGTCTACCACTACCCGACAGGCCACAAAACCACAAAACCATGCCTTTAAAACCATTCTTTTCTTTTCCTTTTCAAAACCATGTGCGTGCACTTTTAAAACCTTTTATGCATGCCCAAGAAGGCTACTCTTGCCATCTCAAGCCCAAAATCACACCAAAGCACAACTACAGAGACTTTGCTCTACACAACATCATCCCTTCTGGACCCATGCACAACACCAAACTACGGAATCTTTGCTCCCAAATTATGGAGCCACTGCTCCCAAAACACTACACCTCAACAAGCACCAAAGCCATGGCCTCCTCTAGGCCAAAAGCCTGATTTCCTGAACCAGGACTCCACGCAAATAGAAGCACAAATAGTGTATTGAACTGCCCAGTGCCAAGCAGACTACACTGGCCACAAGCAGCCCACCGAGGAGCGACCACGGCGTCTGTACTGTCACGATGAAGCCACCCTGTGCAGGAGCGATCACCGTCCCACAATTCTCCCACCAGGAGAACCCTCACAAAGCCATCCCCTCCTAGGAAGGTAGTCCTGTCTCTCAGGACACTACCAGCTATGGGGCGCGCATCCAACCCGTACTTGGCCACCATAGGGTACGCCTCCTCACGATGCTCAGGAAGGAGTCTCATACCTCCACACCTGACAACACTCGAGCCTCAATGCTCACAGCGACAGCAGGAGTATCATATTTCCCCGTCATGCCACGAAACTCCTCAATCCGCAGAACTCAACATCGACCCTACGAACAACAGCCAAGGAGTGTCATACCTCTAAGATCCGATAAACACTCGCCTCAGTCTGTTGGTCCCCAACGCAAACAGAAAGTACTCTAAAACTCTTTCCTAAACCATTTCCAAATCTATACTTTTCTCTTTCCAAAACTCTCTTTTTGGAAAACCTTTTCAAAACCATTAAATATCAGCAAGAATAGAATGTAACTAAAAAGGAAGAAGAGGTGGAAGGCCTACCTCTCAAGATGTTCCTCTCGAAATTTATGAGATAAAGAGATCCTTGTTGCTTTGGAAGGACCAAGGATGCTTAGGGATGCAAGGGAGTGCCCCAGAAAACGAATATAGGTTGCTGGACAGAGGATGTAACTCATGCAAGAAGCTAGCTCAGAGCAGAATTGCAGAATTCTGGATTTCAAACTTCAACACAGGATTTCTAACCTCTTCCTATGGCTAACTATGGGGGTCCTTATATAGGATTTTCTCATGGGTAACTCATGGGAATGTAGAGAGCCTCGCAGACGAAAAGCCTGGAAGATTCCATGGCATATTCGCTGTTGGAGGTAACAGCCATGGGAGGTGGAAAGCCAGCAGCCCGCAGCCTGCGAAATGGTGTGCGCTAGGGATGTGCGCCGGCTATGTGCGCCACCTATGTGTGCTAGGGAGGTGTGCTAGCTAGGTGTGCTAGGGAAGTGTGCTAGCTAGGTGTGCTAGGGAAG
>JAMKQA010057526.1:0-12627 GCA_024699735.1 Posidonia australis
CAACCACCGGCACACCACACAGCAACCAACCGCCAGCCACCACCAACGAGGCCAACTGCCAGCCTCAACCACCAGCGCCAACTGCCAGCCTCAACCACTAGCCCACACGCAAGCGGGCCCCACAAGCACAGAGCCAAACCACGCACAGGAATGTGCAAAAAGAAGCCAGCCCACGAGGCCCAAGCCCAAAAGCACAAAATCACACAATGGGCCTTGGAACAGTAACACCTGTCTAAGAAATAAAATTCATAAAATGTAAATAATTACAAAATGAATTTTACAGGTGTTACAATATTTCTTAGAAGGCAACCTTTCACTAAGTGTTTTTCATTGCTTCAACTGCTTGAACACTTCATCCTTGAATTTAATAATATAAAAATATACTTTCTTAAAATAGTCATCAATGAAGGTTAACAAATATGTCGCACCATCTTTGAATAATACTCAGGTAGGACCCTACAAATCAATAAGTTCTCTTCTAATGTGAATGGTTATACTCTTCTTGCTCAAATGTTTCATTATGAGATATCACAGTTTGGTGCGATCTATTTGTGATGACAAAATGATGGTAACTGTTGCAGCACTTATAACTATATTTTCCTGAAAGATGTAAAGATTTTCTAGCCTCTTTGTTGACAAGATAAGATGACTATCCTTGATAACTACCAACACTCCATCTTTAACTGAGTAGTTGCACTCTTTTGATTTTAGATTGCCAAGAGAGATAGGATTCTTGTCAAATTTAGAACATGTCGGACATCTATCAATGTCACTGTCGTCTCGTCATACATCCTTAACTTAACAGTGCCTATTCCAATACTTATTGACTATAAGTCATTACCTATCAATATAACTTTACCTTCAATGGATCTGTAAGTAGAGAACTAATTCCTGTTGGAAGACATGTGATATGTATATCCTAAGTCTAGAATTAAATCATCTTTTGATATATATAGGTTAATAGTAACAAGCACATAGCTATAATTTGAACATTTTATCTTCACATAACTTATCTCTGTAGAATCCTCCTTGGATTTGCTCGACTGACCTTTAAAGCCACAATTTTTCTTATTCTGTAGCTTCTAGTAATCATTTATGATGTGCCTTTTCTTCTTATAGTAATTACAGAATTTACTTTTTTCTTTGGATTTGTTTGTTGAATTTCGTTCTATATTTTTTCTCCTAATATTAAAAGCTTCAACCTTTCCATCATTAGCGTTAGAATTAGTCATTTCCCTATCTATCAAATCTTTCAAGAAAAAAATTGACTTAACATCATCCATTGATATTTTCTCTTTGCTATATATGAAAGTTTCTCTTAAATGCATGTAAGAGAATGGTAACAAACATAGTAATAATAGAGCTTGATGTCCATCTTCAATTTTCACATCCATATTTTGTAAGTCCATAATAACCAAATTGAAATCATCAAAGTGTGATTTAATAGATGTACCTTCAGCCATATGGAGCATGAACAACTGCTTCTTCAAGTGTAGTCAGTTAACAAGGCTCTTGGTCATAGAAAGATATTATAGCTTTAGCTAGAGATCTATTGCGATCTTTTCGTGTGCAACCTTTTAGAGAATCTCGTTTTATAAACAAAGTTGTATATGTACTCTCAAGGCTTTCTTATCCATCTACTCCTTTTCATCTTCATTCAATGATTCTAGCATTTTGTTTTTTTTCTTTCAATGCCTTTGAAACTCCTAATTGAATTAGAACCGCTCGCATCTTTAATTGCCACAAATCGAAATTAACATTTCAATTGTATTTCTAAATCTCAAATATCGCCATCATCTTTGTGGTTGAATTGAAATCCACAACAAGAACTATGATAACAGTTTGTTAGGGAAATAATCCTCTTTGATACCACGAACGAAGATTAAATGACAAAAGAAATATGAAGAAAAACCATAAATAGAACAAGCACACATGTAAACACAAGAATTTACGAGGTTTAATTAAATAAGTCTACGTTCTCGAAGTAGAGAGAGAGATTTCATTAGAATCCAAGATAAGTACAAGATACACGAGATTGATGGAGAAGAAAATCAAATATCCTCACCCTAGAAAGAGGCATTGACACCAATGATCCTTAAAATATATCTAGAATTGGAAGATCTTTAATCTACTAAAATCTCAATAAAAAGGTATGTATGTATGTATGTGTGTGTGTATGTAGTATATATTTATTACATGTTCCCTCAAAACACAAAACAACTTTTGCACCTAAAGAATTCTGGATTTTGGTTTTTATTTTTTGAAATTTAAAATTTAAAAAGCATATAAACCCCCTCCCCCCTACTCAAACCACCCCACCCCAACCAAACCTAAAAACCTAACGCCTCCCCAACTCCTCCCATGCGAGAATTGCCGCCTCCTCCCAGTTGCTCGAGGTCTACATTAGCTGCCACTAGGAGCACAAATCCCCCCATCCCTACAAGTCATCGCTAGGAGCATGGATTCCCCCTTGCCCTACAAGTCGCCTTCCCCCTTCCCTGTGAGTCGTCGCCAATGGAGATCCTATCACCTCTCTCATACCATCTTTGGAGATCTCTCCTCATCATTGTGATGGACATCGGGAGCTTAGACGTGAGTGGATTTGAGAGATCAGGAGATCAAAGGCGTGGATGCTAGTGGATCGGGGAGATTTCCATCGTCACAGTCTAGATCATCAATACGTAGATCAAGATCTCCACCATCCACCCCATACCTCTAATAATATGACCATCCCTCCTTTGCAATCGTCAACCTAGCAATCGTGGACACCATCAAACCCATTGTTTCCTTCTTGTAGCAAAAGGGAGGCACATTCATGGTCAACTCCTACCCATTCCTCGTGTACTAGAGTGACCCAAGACTGGAGACACCTACCTTTTGCCTTTTCCAGCCCAACTAAGGCTGATTGGATTCTAGGTCAGGCATAGTTTACATGAAGATGTTTGACGCGTAGGTGGATGTAGTGAGGTCGATGTTGAAGATGGCGTTCGGCGATGTGGAGACTGTGGTGGTAGAGATTGAGAAGCAAAGCAAAACTAAACTATTCAGTAATAGAAAACGAAACAAAACTAAACTATTTAATAATAGAAAACAAAACAAACAAAACCATTCAGTAATATAAAACTAAACTAAACTTATATAAAATAAACATTTTATAACACTTAACATTTAGTGTTACAAAACTATTTTTTATTCAATTCAGTAAAACAAAATTATTTTTTATTCAGTTCAATAATACTAAATTAAAAATATCAAATTATGTTTTATTCAGATCAATAATTACCATAGTTAAATGCAATTAAATAAGAATTGAAAATTTTTTCCCTTAAAAAAGAAATCATTAGTAGTATTACTTCAAAATAAGTGATTTTGATAAATACCATTAGATCAACATTCATTGGTAATGTTGTATCTTCCTTAAAAATAGTTAATTTGAAGACGGATGTAACTGATCTAACTCCTATATATATATATAGTATATATTTATTACATACTCCCACAAAACTCAAAACAACTTTTACACCTAAAAAAAAATGGTTTCTGGCTATTGTTTTTGAAATTCAAGTATTAAAAAGCATTTGAACACCCCCCGCCCCCTCTAAAACCCTATAACCACCTCCCATCCATCCCTATACGCCTGACGCACGTCGACCCATCCATCCATCTGCATTGACCCATTCATCGAGAGCCAATCCGACGCACGCCGATCCCAATGCTCTACATGGCCATTCTCGATCTCCCTTCACCAGATGAAGGTTGATCTCCCTACGTTGCCTCCCCCTGTTGCCCGACGCATGTCGATCTCCCTACACCACCTCCCATCCATCCCCCTAAGCTCGACGCCGATCTCCCTAGGCCACCATCCATCCATCCCCCTATCACTCGATGCATGCCGATCTCCCTACGCCACCTCTCCCTTTTTGCCTGACGCACGCTAATCTCCCTGTGCCACCTCACATCCATCCCCCTACACTTGACACCGATCTCCCTGTGTTGCCTCCCATCGATGACCCTATCACCCGATCCACGTCAATCTCCCTACGCTGATCTCCCTACATCCGGCAGCGCAGATCATTTGGCAGATTCGATATTGATCTGATGGCAAATCATTTGTCTTTGTTTGTTTGTATGCTTGTTGTGTGGTTTTGGCAGTGCAGATCTTGATCCCCTTCCTCTTGGAGCAACTGCTGCTCACTACTATCTCTCCTCCTCAGTGTAAATCTAGATCCCTTTGCTGTCTACCCCCTCTCACTGGAGCAGTCGTCGTCCACCTTTTTTGTGAAAATCCATTGTTATCTCTCTTCTGTGTTGTCACCCCTCCTCTCACTCTCCCTGCATAGATCTGATGTTGTTGCATCAAGTTTGACGCCCATGACACCCTCAAAATCAGTCCAAACGTGTTGATCTCCACCCCCTACTGTTGCAAGGCGACGTATTCGGAGTCGTTGGAAAGATGGTGTGTTGGAGAGTGATGGTGGGTTTTGTTATATTACCAAACTGAATATTAAACTGTTCTGTATGAGGGCAAGAGCAGATCGACATATATAGAGGGGACATGTCCATGTTTGATTTCTTTTTTAGTAATACTGAAATGTTGTAATATTATTTTGTATTCAGTTTAGTGATACTAAACTAAAAAGTCATTGTTATTTTAGTAATATTGAATTGTTGATCAATGAAATGTTTTTATTTAAATGTAATTGTAGTTATGAAATTATTTTTTATTTAGTTTAGTAATACTAATTTAAAATAAACATTTAGTAACACTAAATATTTAGTAATACAAAACATTTTTTATTCAATTTAGTAATACTAAATTGAAATAAAAAAATATAATGAAATTAATATTAAAAAAATTAATATAAAAAATTAAAAGTGTCATATTCATCTAAAATATTTAAATAAAAATAATACAAAAAATAAAACTTCAAAAATATAAAGCAATTAAAAAATAAAATTTATATTTTTTGATAAGAAATTAAATCTTCCCTATTAGAAATGCCTTAATATCTAATGGAAACAATGATTTTATTTGGAAATTAATAAGTAGAGAGCACAAGTAATAACTATCACACTTAAATGCAATTAAATGAATATTGAATTTTTTTTCCTCTAAAAAAGAAACCACTAGTGGTTTTATATCAAAATATGTGGTTTTAATACTAACTATTGAATTAGCATCCAACTACCATGTTACATCTTCTCTCAATATAATTAATTTAAGGGAGGATACAATTAATCTGGCTTATAAATATATATATATGCAAAACATTTAAAACAATTAAATAAAAAATAAACATTTAGTAATACAAAAAAAATTTTATTCAGTTCAGTAATACTAAATTGAAATAAAAAAAATCATGAAATTAATATTAAAAAAATTAATATAAAAATAATAATAAAAGTGTCATATTCATCTAAAACATTTAAATAAAAATAATACAAAAAATAAAACTTCAAGAATATAAAACAATGAAAAAAAAAATTATATTTTTGGATAAGAGATTAAACCTTCCCTATTAAAAATGTCTTAATAACTGATAAAAACAATGATTTTATTTGAAATTAACAAGTAAGGACCACAAGCAATAACTATCACACTTAAATATAATTAAATAATTATTGAAAAAAAATTTCTCTCTAAAAAAGAAACTACTAGTTTCGTTTCAAAATAGGTGATTTTAATACTAACTACTGGATTAGTATTCAACTATCATGTTGTATTTTTTTTTAAAATAATTAATTTACGGGAGAATACAACTGATCTAACTTGTGTGTGTGTGTGTGTTCTATTTATGATGAATATTCTTGTAATGGATGCCTACATAGATATCTGCTCAACCGTTGATTTGAAAACTGCAAAGGCATGGATGTCCAGAGTAGGCATCAGTGAACAAATATCCACAAGCTCCTTGTGACGAAACAGTGCATCAGTGAACATTTGTATAGAGGTCTACAAAATCTCTACATTGAACCAATAAATCTTAGAGCAAGACGCCCGCTAAGATATTTCAAGTCAAAAATCAACATATACGGTAAGGACCAATTTTATTGTATGCATGAAAGAATACAAGATTACAGACTAACAGCAGAAAACCAGCGTTGGCCTTGGGCCAGATGCATGCATGCCTACCATACAAGTATGAAGTATATAGATATTACAACCTTCTGGTCACTCAACACCATCTCTTTTTTCTCAAGATCTCAAGAAAACGTAAGAAGCTCGAAGAAGACATCAAATATTAACCAATGTCGACTATATATAACGCAGCTGCAAAACGTAATAGACCCGAGGAATACACTAATATAGTTGCTGAGAGTTAATTCACAGTTTCGTGTCGCGCATGCAACACAGGACCCATCATGTGTAACTATATTCAACAAGTAGGATAGTCTGCCGGTGGCGGCGGAAGAGTGGTTGACGGCGTGGGACCGTTCTCCACGACGAGCGCCGTCGCCAATCCAATGGGCAAGTGGCTGTCCAGATGGCAGTGCATGATCCACACTCCTACAAAGAGTTCACAACTTTGATCATTCATATGTCAAAGGGCTTAGTTAAGCCATCACTCTCACGCTTTACAGTACTAAAGCTAAAGAACAAGGAGCACTAGAAGTTTAGAACTTTGATTCTTCCAGTTGTTGATTTCCTTGTGAAAGCAACAGTACGTACACTACTAATCGACGCATAATTAAGACTCCGACGATGATTACTTATGATAATTAAAGATTTGACTGCTTGGTCTTGTTGTTTACCTGGATTGTTCGCTACGAGCCTTATGACAGCCCAACCACCTGCAAGCACGGCAACCGTGTTCCTTGACACGGGGTTCACCAGATTGAAGGTCGGCTCCGCGACGGCCGGGTCGTAGGTCCCCATTCCCTGGCCGATCACGAAGAAGTTGTATCCATGGAGGTGGATGGGGTGGTTCTCCGTCCCAAGAAGAGCGGTGTTCTGGAGCACGATCTCGACCGTGGAGTTGTACTTGAGCTTCTTCAGTCTTGTGGCTTTCGCCGTCATCAACAGGCTCATGTTAAGGACCACGCTTGGGCTCGTGTAGTTGAACTCCACCGGCGGGCGGTCGGGGAAGTCGGCGGTGAAGACTCCTTCGACGTTTTTCACGTGCGCTTCGAGGAGGGACATCCGGCTGGGGGCTTGGAAGGATACGTTGTTCATGGATGCTGCGATCTTAAGCCCAGGTAGACCACTGGCGCACGGGACGTTATTGGGATTATTGCACGGTACTGCTCCCATTCCAAAGGCGATAAACATCTTCTCGTCAACCTCGAGAGGGACCTTGCGGTCGTCCGGCCTGATCAGAGATGTGATCCCGGTGTAGAACCCGGTTGCCGTCTGAGTGTCGTTGGCGTGGGGGAGCCATGGCATGATCGGCGGTGCGTGCGCAGCAGTAGGGCTGGCTGTGTCATAACGGAGGATGCCGGTGGTTGTGGTGTTGCTGTAGGGCACGGCGGAGCTCGAGTATGCCTGGGCGGCCATGTGGTAGATGGCCGGAGGTGCATCGGCGACGAGAAGCGCGTCGAGGCTCTGGCCGGGGGCGATGACTATCACGTCGGTGTAGTATGGAGTGGTGTAGCTTGCGTCGACGGCGACTACTTGGAAGCTGTGGCCGGCAATTCTGAAGAAGAGTTGGGTATTGAGTGCAGCGTTGATGACACGGAGCAGGTACGTCTTTCCTTGTGTCACATCAACTTTGAACATCTCTGCATAACCATATTAACAAAAATAAATTAAGTGGACGAAGATCTTTTTTATTTTTAAGAGAAAAAAAATAAATTATTATTTCGCATTAATCAATAATAACGTAACATACTTAAGCATAGCAAATAACCTGATCCTAAATTTTTTCCTAATGTAATTTAATTTGTTGGTTTGGTCCACGTACCTATAGAAAAAGACAGAAGAAGAAGAAGAAGTGGTTGTCTCGTATTTCTAATTTCGTGGACAAAGGTTTTTTTTCTTCTTCCTAATGGTCATATGATGTGGACAAAAGTTACTCTGCATGCATGAGTATGCAAGGATGAAATGATGAGCTACGTTAGTCCGACTGCAGTTGCCCTATATATCTGAACGATTCAACTGACTTAATATTTCTGTACAACATTAATATAGACTGCATGCAGCATTCTTACGTTTGTCAGAGCAAGGATAGAGACTTCCAGGCTTCCCATTGATGGTGTATGCATCAGATAAGTTTGGTCCAGTACCCAAGAGAAGTGCTTGAGTTTCAACAACGACCATGTCGGCATTCCACCACTCACCTGCATGAGCAACCATTAATCACAGACATTGATCAATTGGCCATGCATGAATTGATGAACAAGTCACATATATACTGCATGATCGTTAAGCAATTAGTATTACGCACCCAAAATGATGGGAATTTCCTTTTCTGGTTTAGGGAAAGGATAGCCATGAGAGCCGAGTCTAGGACGAATAACAATTGCTCCATGAAGTGTGGCTCTGAGAAAGGAGACATGGGCATGGTACCACAATGTGCCCTCCTGACCTGTGATGTTGAACTTGTACGTGTAACTATTCCCTGGTAGAATCGGACACTGGGTCACCAAATTAGGTCCATCAGCCCATCCACTCATAAGCTGGAACACTCCATGCCTGCCATAATAATCAACAATTAATTAAGCAAGAAGATTAACGACAACAAACAAATGCTTACCTATCAATTATTGGAGGGAAATCCATGGGGCGGAAAAGCCAAGCCATGAAATGGACATGCATGTAGAGAGAACATTATTGCTGGTGTATGATGTTGCTTTCAACATAGTTGGTAAATGTTGTTGTTGATCAACGTGGAAAGGATAGGCAGATGCAGCAAAACGAAAGAAAGCAAATTAAGAGAACGCGCATGCAGTTGGGGTGATCCAAACGTTGTTTTCAATGAATAAGTACTGATCGTTCTGTCTGAATTACCAGTGGATTGTGATGTTGTAAGGTGACTCGTTGATGACGTGAACGATTATTGTGTCTCCTTCCCGTGTTTCGATTCTCGGTCCAGGCACTTTCCCGTTTATAGCAACGATCGGCATCTTCTTGCAGAGCCGTCGAAAGATCGTTTTTCTGATCTATAAAGTTTGCATAAAATACACAATACTGTCAACAACATGTTTTTATATATGTACAAATATTACTGCTCAATACCACTAGAAGAATCACCGCAAGAGTTTAATTAACAACCAAAACATCAACAACATCTTGGGAATTCATCTCGAAACGCTATCTCCCATTCCTTATATATGTGTAAGATTTGCTAGGCCATAGTTTCCACCTGAACGATAGTAATTCAAGACGACCTCTGTTTAAGCAGTTTTTAGCAACGCGATGGTGCGTTTTTATACCAGTACAAGCACCGCATAGCCATGTCAAGTTTCTTCTTCGGTCTTTTAATTAGTGGTCTCTTTACATCTTGATCACAACTACATACTATCAACAACTTTTGGTTACTTAAATATAGAGAAAGCGATCACATGTAGATAATGAAGATGATCTAGTTGTATATTTTTTGCAGTAAGTGAACAAATGTGGTGGAGCAAGTCTCCATGCATCTGTAACAAAATGTGAAAGAAAGAACTAAACTCAAAAGCTTAAGCGAAAATGATGAAGCTCTAGCTTCCAACTTCTAAGAAGAACAAATAATTAGATATATGGAAGAAATTGATAAGAGCTTCAAGTGGCATGAGCTATAGAAAAATGCACGAATTGAATCAGTTACATGGAACGTTTTCTCCACGGTAGCCGAATCAGCCAAGGAGCTGAGAAGAACCAGAGCGGAAACCACCAAGAACATGGCCCTTGCCATGTCGTTATGATAAAAAAGGAAGACGCCAAGGCTTTAGGTGGGGAGATGCAGCAGAGCAGATGATTAGATGCAAACGAAGATGATGGAGCTTCTCTTCTTTGGACGTGCTACTAATGTTGGTGCCATCTCACTCCATATATAGGTGGTGTTGTTGAACAATGACAAATTAAATTGCTTGAATAATGGAATGGGTTCAACCTACCCCTGATAGGTTTATTGGTATGGTATGGTATGCTTTCCGATGTCCTGGTGGGTCGTTTCGCTGTCTGACTAGGCAGAAGTTGGTAGCCAGGAAGAAAATGAAAATTCCATTTTGTCACATAAAAATGAAGAATACCCTAGTTGTCAGATGGCAATAGAGTTCAAGCCCTACAAGAAACAATTCTTGAGGCTTGTTTCCTTCGCAAATATCAGTAGGCAGTATTTTTGGTGCAGTTGATTGAAAGGGAAGGAACCGCATAACGCTGATCATTACCTACTACCTAAAGACATATTCTAGCTTAGGCACAAAAAGTTGTGCTACATTGGCATGCTTCTAATTAATAAAAGTTTCTAGAATGCATATGATTACCTAATTAAGATGAATTCAATTGATCGATTACTTCATTATAAGAGTACCTTTTATATCACCAAAGATTACTATTTACCGAAAGCAACATATGATGATTGGTGTCGCCAATTAGACAGAACACATCAATTTTGGATTAGGTGTGTCTAGCTATGTTATGCTTGGATCAAACTTTTAATAAAAGGCAGAAAATGTTGGATAACTTCTCGGTGTCTTCCCTTAACACACCAACTAGAAACCATAGAAGTTAAAATCCAAAGTAGTCGAAAAATCATGTAACTGTCAGTTTAGTTGTCCAACAACGATTGATAGATATTTTTTCGCTTTATTGAGTTGGTGGGCATTCGAACACGTGACCATGTGTTCATGCACTGATGCACACTAGAATACCAAATATAATATTTTAAAAAATGCCAAATATATGAGTATTGCAGGTAAATAGATACCTCCTTTTTTGCTAAATTTATGTGACCGCCTTCCTTAATTTTTCTGATGTTTATTTTTTTTTTCTCATGCATGCATGATTCATGGGTTACATGCTTCTTTCTCAAGACTTGACATTATGAGTAGAGAACAACAACTTTCTTTTAGATGGGGAAGAACAGAACAAAAAAGTTGATGAAGAAAATTTTTTTTAAAAAAAACCTACTTATGTGATTGTATAACCCTGGCAACGAAAAGGCCAACCTTGTTTCCAAATAATTATCCCAAAAGAAAAAGAAACAATATAACCACAAAGAACTCAAGTTTTGCGCAATGTTAGTAATTGATGGTTATTAATTAATAATACGCCTTATTCTTTTAACCCCATTGATCAAAGTAACAACGGTTCGACTGCTGTCCATCGTCGACGTATCAAATCTCCCTTGATCAGCTTCTACATTACACATGACAGATGCTTTAACTGTGGATTGCATGGGCATGTTAGTTTGAGGTGTAGATTTCAAGGTCACAGTTTTAGGTGTAACGTGTTGGGCCACTCTGTTGCCGTTTGCAAATTTTACTCTCAGATGGGCTCTTCTATAAGTCATTATCCTACCACTCATCCCCAACCTCCTTCTTCTTCTCCGCCAGCATTTATGGCCAAACGGTCTCCCCTCCAACCCATAGTGATTTCTCTATCGAAGGAATACTATGCTCACATGGACTTCTCATTCACTTATGTGGTGGTTACCATCAACTATAATAATATTTCTCAAGATGAGATGATTGCTAATTTACCAATCCTTTGGCCTCAATATAGGGAGTGGTAAGTTATTTATATTACTGATTCAAAATTTTTAGTCAAGTTTCCCTCCCTAATGCTTCGTGACAAGGCACTTTTTACGGACTGGACAACATCCTCTGGCATATCTCTCTATTTTACGCCATGCATTACTAACATCAATGCTGTCCAGATGTTAGAGGCTGAAGGATTTTGGATTTACATTGAAGGGATTCCGCACCAATATCTCTAGAGCATCAATCTATTTTCTAAGTTGATCTCTGACTTTGTAGATCTCATGGATGTGGATATGAGTCATGAGTATGCCTGTTATCAAGGATATGCCTGGGTTAAGATCAAGTTACACCATAGTAGAGAGATGCTAGGAGTCCTTCATTTCTCTTTTCTTCGAAAGGTTTACCTTATTAGCTTCAATCGGGTACTGGATATTTGTCCCCTAGCATTAAAGCTTGTTCCTCCGACTGTGACCTTCGCCATGGGGTCTTCTGGCCCTCGGAGTGCTTGGAAGGCGTATGGCAAGATGTTTTGGGGGGGGGGGGGGTTGAGTGGATTTTGAGGTGGTAGAGGGGACAGAAGAAACTTTAACATTTGGAAACATCAGCCAAATTTACAAGGCAAGGGTGGTCATGGACATGGTCTTGATTCACAGCAACTTCTTTGCCTAAAGAATATAAATCGGGCCTCAACTACTGCTAGTAATGTTGGTATCTTCTCCAAGTCGACTCTAGGCTTGGCTAGCATGGTGGATGATTAGGCTGGGCATCAACAAAATTCCCATTCTCATCCAAATACAGTTGGGGTTCCTCGTAAGAACTTGGCTAAGGCAACAAGCTATCTGTCCTTGTGTGGTACCTTTGGTCAATAGTAAGGAAAGGCCCAAGTGTATTATGGCAAGCTTCCCTTTAAGAATGATCAAGACTTGTGGGATACTTCGGCCTCTCTAAGTAAAGAGCCAGTCTATATTTCCTCAGTGTTAGCTACCTGGAACTGCAAAAAAAAAA
>JAMKQA010057536.1:0-13299 GCA_024699735.1 Posidonia australis
CTCCAGTAACTGCCGAGGAGTGATGGTACACGGGTCATGTGGTCGTTATGTTCCAGAGGAGTAACTATTAAGGAGTCAAACATGTAACGGACTAGGCCTTAGTGTGACAATCAAGGTGTGTCTTGATTACATGATCCAATGTTGTGTATATAAATAAATGTACAAGAAAGGGAGAAAAAATAGAACTCGGACAAACAAGTGTGTTCGCTCCCATTGTATTTTATAAAGAGAAAATAGAAAAAACGATGCTTCCTAAAGCTTCTTCCTTGTCCGAAACTTTTCCCTTACGTATTAGTGTGTGCTTGTATTTGTACGTGTCTAAACGTAAAGTAGTGAAAGCTAAAGTGAGACTGAACAATTCTAAGGCATGGGCACGTAGTTTGATACCGCACAATATTTGCTTATAGCGAGTCTAAGGAAATTTTGTAACTATTATTATAGTTGATTCTTAAACCTTGAATTTTTTGTAATCTTTTGGAAAGAGACTTAAATTTCAATATTAAGCAACATAAATAATGTCAAATAACTGGTATGGGTTAGTGGGGTAAAAATGTGATCGCACCTAATTAAAGTAACATAAAACATTACATTTTAGAATTACCGAATAAGTAATAAAGTAGAAGAGTATATGAATCTCATAAAGACTTACCAAAGGCCACTGCTTGTCGAGAGTTGAGGCACTTAAAGAGTATAGATAACCTGATAAAAGGTTTATCAACCATTAACTGGAGTATTAAAGCACCATCTGAAGTCTCAAAAATTGAAGGATGTTAAATAAAATTTACATTAATGATTTTGTGACTGTCCTTTTTTTGGCTAAAAAGGCTTGATATTGTCAAACAAACTTCAAGCAGGTAAAGGTGAGAGAACCATCTCATATTTCAGTACCATCGATAAGGAAGTAAAAACGTTAATTGAAATAAAAGCATGATGTTCCTACCATCTCGCTCAGCAGTTGAAGCCACAAATTGCCTGTAAAGGTTTGATCCCTGAACCTGGGTAGTTCAAATAGAAAAACATCATCGAGAAGAACAAGAAACAATCTTTACAATTCCGAGTAAATATGGATACATGAAATGCTACTAATTTTTTGAATAAAAATACATTTTGTTTACTAAATCCATAAATCTAGCCCATTTCCATGTTGGAATGGGGCCTAATCTCCATCCATGGGGTTACTGACTCCACAAAATACAAGAAGACAATCCTGGAAGGACTCACAGATTTTGTAGGTGATTTACGAACAAGATACTCATAGTACCAATAACTTTCTCCATCAATCTACAAAAGCAGACAAACAAAAATTGGCACCTTTAGCATCAGTTATTATGTGTGAGAAATAACCTTTGGGTTTTTGTGCATGCATATGCAATAAAATAAATTAAAGCATGGTTTTCAATCTGGATTGATCTAAGTGACCCTCCAAAAAAGAGTGAAGTGGTTATTTTACTTACTGTGCTAGCATATGCATCAAGAACTGAACTTTCTGCCAGTCGTTGGCTAGTGGTTACTCGCTGCAATATTGAATTGGTGTCAGATAAATAGAAAAATAACAACCCAAGAGCAAAGCATCATATGTAACACCAATAGCAGAGCAAGACATATACATATAAAGTGAAGAAAATTTAAATGAATTAACAGGTTTAATATGAGAAAAGTATACAAACATGAATGTTACAACTTAAAGCAGTGTGCAGGATTTGTTGACATAAATGCATGAAGTAGTAACTTAAGCCACTATCATTCTTATTGTCTGCAAGCAGTAAATATATCTAGTTATCTACACTAGCACATGCAAATACACAACATAATATGCATACATATTTTAGAATAAAATATTGCATTTATATGCAACCACATACCCAAATGTACACAGAATACTGCAATCCGTCAATAAATCTAATGTTGTTAGATTGAGGCCAAGTATGATATAAAGCTCAATGTAACTGGAAAATTGTTGTTGTCAAAATAGAGAAAAAGTATACCAAAGTGGACTTGTCAGATAATACAGAATCTGCAACATTCTTTGCACTCCACACACTCTTGTCGTTTGAAGTTAAGAAACTCAAATTTGGGGGACCTATCTGCATGAAGGAAAAATAAAAGCATTCAATAAAACAATCGTCAGCCATCCACCTACCCCTACATAGATAAGAAAGAAAACATTTGAGTACTGAATTAAAGTATGTTAAACAAATCATAGCTATGGGATAGAAAGAAAATGTGAACAAGTCACAATTGTATGTTAAGTTGAAATAATTACCGAAACAGAAATGACAAGGTTATTGGCAATGTCAATACGCTCTGAAACAATTCGCTGCCGTGCATCAGCTGTGATAAATAAAATTGTACCCCAAAGAGTTAGGGTGTCGAGTACGTCACATCTAACTATATGGAGAATACCAAGAATAACACTAATGTGTATAATGTAGATGAAGGACTGGTCACATCTTCTTTTAGATATGAAACAGAGCTAATAAAATCATCTCCATAATTATGTAAAAAACTGTAATTTGATAGCGTTATTCATCAAGTTTGGCAAAAGTGATTCAATTTACGTGAAAGTGGTGCTGCAGATGAATATCTTTCTGGTTTTCTGGAAACTACCCTGCAAATTGATGGTATAAGTAAAGTTGGTTAGATTCTAAGGAAAAACTCCATTGATAAAGTATTACATTTGGCATTGAAAATTGTAGCACCCCAATATGAAACCACGAATAATTAAAATTGCATGAATTTTGTAGCACTCCATTATGAAATCATGAATAATTAAAATTGCATGCTTATGAGGATGTTGTATTCAGCCCATCCCACAAAAGCTGATAACAGATGAAAAGCATTCCACACCTGTGTAATCATTGATGTCTAAAATTCTGAAACTAGGAAATTTACATTCATAAAAAATCACTCCAAGAAAGGCCTAAGTAGGAGGATAGATGCATTTGGCAGCAAAAAATTTAGTGCATTTGTATGAATCATCAAGGGACATAGAGAACTGCTTCTCTTTAATCCTTCAAGTAATTAGTATCTGGTACCATTTATATTTATGAAATACTAGAGAAGCATGGAAAACTTATTTACATGAAAGAATAAGAAAGTATCATGAATATGTACCATTTGAAGATGAAGTTCTTGGACGGCAACTCTTTCGGATATAGAAAAGAATAGGCATTTATGTCATCAACTACTGATTCCATCTTCACGTCTTCTTCCAATTCTCTTAAAGCAAATGAAGCTATGCAATTTTAAAAGAAAAAACACTCCAAATTATATAAATGAAAATGAGTGACTGCATTATGAACTTGCTGGATATGGCCATTGATGTAGCCCAATGGCATGTACAACTAAGTCATTAGGTGTTCAAAGAATTTCTCAACAAGGAAACCAAAAATGGTTACTTTGTTAAATTTTCACGAAAGAACCTTCATAGAAGTTTGAGAAGAAACGATCACTTAACAGCTTTCACATATATTTCAAGAGATTTAATAAACCTATAGCTTTGAATTTACAATTTAAATAAGAACTTTATCCAATAGAAAATCATGAAGCAAGCTCGTTTTCTGTTATCCCTTTCATTGTAACGAACAGACAAGAATGCTAATAGAAGCCCTTGATTCTTCTATAATAAGCATCCTACATTTGTTAGTTTGACACTGAAATGGGGCGAAAAAATCCATTTTATTCAATGAAGCAGCATCCAAGATTCATTATCCAATGACAATAACGAGGAGAAAATAAAACCCATCTGTTTCCCTCTATTTCCAACTAACAACCAACACTCCAAACTCAAATCCAAATAGAAACAAAAATTAGCAGGCAAAGAAGCACTTTTCCTACTTACCAGAAGAAGGGAAGACAAGTGAAGCAGAACAAGACAGCCCAAACAAGACCAAATCTCTCTTTCTAAAGCTAATTCCCGATGTGGGTTCTGTAGTAAAGGAAGAAAATGCGTGTATTCTCTTTGGTTTCTGCCATTTCCTTCTATCTGCACATGTTTGGTTGCGTCCTCTGCAACACCAACAGGGACCTGAGAGAGAGAGAGGGGGGGGGGGGATGAGATAGGGAGGATACACCCACCTGAGCAATGGGAGATTGGCGGTGTTGGGAGGAGCGGAGAGGAGAGCTGCGGCCATTGGCGTGCAGCTTCTGAGAGCTCTCTCCTCCGAGGTCCTTCCGCTCAGCTAGAGTCCGCTGTTCTTTTTGGTATCACATCCACTTCGTGGACCATTTGCTGTGAGTCTACTACATGATTGCTTCATGTATTGATGGTTCATTAATTTGTCTACTTGTTACTTCTTGTTGGAGGTATCTTCAAAATTAGTTTGATAGGACTTCAACATCTAAACTTAAATATAGAAATTAGTTTTTAGTTAGAAGTTATCATACTTTAATTTTTAAAAATGTAAAGAAATTATTATTTTAAAAACTACATGTTTCTAAGAAATTGTCAGTATTTAGTAGAATTATTGATCTATTTTAATTTATGAAGAGAAGCAATATGTTCAAAAGTTGTCTAAAAGTTTTACCAAACAGATCTTTGATAAAGCTTCAGTTTCTGACTTTAATACATATAAGTTATCTTTTTTGCTAGAAATTATCTTAAGTCAACTCCTGAAAATGTAAAGGAATTACTATTCCAAAAGCTACATATTTTTTGGAAAGTTGGTAGTGTTTGATAAAATAATTAGACCATTATAGCTTATAAAGAAAAGTTATATATTCAAAAGTTGTCCAAAAATTTTACCAAATGAATCATTGGTTTAACAATGTTTGTTTGAAAGCAACTTGTGTAGTTAGAGACCTCTTTCATACAAATAAATGTGACAATCCAACGAGGCCTTCACTTATAGATTAAAGATTTTAATATCAATCGGACATTTCTTTAGATGTCTGTTTGGTTAGACTTTTGTTTCTTAGATCAAGATAGAAATCATTCTTGATCCAAAAGTCGAACTAAGGGTTCGTTTGATAGGCTTTTAGACAAATTCTGGACATGTAGCTTCTCATAGAAGCTGAAATAATCCAAAAACTCCACTAAACAGCCTCAAACAATAGTAAGCTTCTTAGAATCATATACCTTTTGGAATAATGTTTCCATTACATTTTCAAAAGCTAAAGATTGACAGCTTCCCGTTATACGGTTGCTGTAGTTTTTTTTTCTCATTTGTCCTTTTAAAATTTATGTTATTTCTTTAAAAATCTCTCCATATTTACAAAATCTACCACCACTGCCTACCTCCTCTAACCTCCGCAACCCACGCTTGCCTCCTCCTCCAGCCTCTGCTACCACTACTTGCCTCCTCCTCCAACCTCCACACTCACATTTCTCTCCACCATTTCCCTTGCCACTTCACCATCGACTGGGATCGACAAGACAAGGGTGAGGTCGCTAGTGGTGTCCTCGTTGCTTGCAGCATGGTGTCAGAGGAAGACAGCTTGGAATCGATAGGGCAAGGGTGGGAGGAGAAGGGGTAGAATGAAAGCAAGGAGGCACGGAAGATCCAAATACTTATTAAGGAAATCCTCCTCCACAAGAGTACCACCACTTACAATGCACCACCACAACTGACAAGCCACTGCTACTAAACTAGAAAGACACCTATGCCTCACCATGGGAGCCACCCTACACGCACTGAAACCATCACTAGAGAGTCTCAACCGTAAGCAGCATTCGTCACCGCACAACATCCTCCCTAGGAGACCACACAACAAGCACCTAGATACCTAAACCACCACATGCTAGAAACTCGATCACGCTAGACAAAGGGGAAACCACCACAACTGCAAGCCTTCACCACACAAACTCTCCAACCCAAGCAGAGCACCATCACGAATATCCACGGAGATCAAAGGGCGGCTAGCGATGTTGAGGTAGACGTTAAAGTAGTCGACCTAGGCCAAACAAGTATGGGCAATTTTGTCTTTTAACACAAATAGGTAAACCAGAATTCAGAATGTGTCTTTATTTTGTCAAATAAGCTTCTACCATTTCCTATAGAAGTTGGCTTCTATAATTCATATCAAAAGTTAACTTCTAGCAAATGAACAAAAAGTTAGCTTTTTCCGTAAGTCCTGCCAAACATACCCTAAATGTAATCTGAATCGCAAATTTTTGTCCAAACGTTAGCGATAAAAGTATGTGTAAAAATTCAGAAGTCAACTTAATCGCAATAGCTATAGAAAGTAAGCTTATTGACATTGATTGGAGCATCTTTCCTATATTGTCATTTATAAAATAACTTTATTTCCAAAAGAAAAATCAATCGATAATTATAAGTCATACCATAATGCCACTGGCCATCACCAGCAATCGTCACCAACTACCACTAACCAACTTTGGTAGGCAACTGAACGTTATTGTCGGGCAACTCTAGTTGATGATGGTCGGTAGTCGCTAGTGACCAACTCTGGCAATGGCCAACTCCAACCGGTAGTCAATTCCGATAATTATCAACTCTGACAGTTAACTTTGAACAACGATCAACTCCTACCGACAGACAACTCCAGTGGTCAACTTCAACGACGAACTCCATTTGGTGGCCAATATCAAACTCCAATGATGATTGTTGGCCATCGACCAACTCTGATCAACAGACATCTCCGATGATGGTCGGTGGCCACTGACCAACTCTGGCCAATGGTGGCTAGTGGTGGTTGCTGGTTAGAAATTGTCGTCGATCAACATCAACTGTCATTGACGTCCATCACTATTAAAAAATGAAAAGAATATTTTTATCTTTTAACTATTTATTAAGGACAAAAAAGCCGAGTCAAAATTAGAATGTCAAAAAAATCATGATAGGTGGGAATTTACCTTTAAAAAAAATCTCAATTTTAAAACTTTCCTAGAAAAGTTAGATTTGTAGTTAGATTCTACGGTATAAAAGTTGAACAAAACATTCTCCTAGTAGTAAATTCGTTATCTTTGATTATATACTTAAGACACGTCAAATGTCCTGTTCTTTTCGGTAAATCCGTCATCTTTAATAGGATTTTTTTTAATAGATCAAATCAAATTTACGTTTTAATTGTGATACGAGCCTTTCAACAATCTGCAATTAGTTGTAAATCCGTTATCTTTAATTGGATTTTTTTAGGGGTCGGACAATCGTTGTTGAGCATTTAGTCATTGTCGAAATCCAATCGAAGGTTTTTTTTTATTATCGATTTAAAGAGGAGGGGATGTGGCAAATTTATACCATCTCTTAGTCACTGTGAAATTTTTTATGCATGTCTCAAGATTCGAACCTGAGATCTCTGACGAGTTTGAAGTTCTCCCAAACACTGTGACAATGAGGCATTGTTAATCCAATCGAAGGTCGATCACGTATAGTAGCAATGAGCTACCATGATGTACAAGTCTACCAAATCAAGGATCAGTGAGCCGACGGCATATATACCTTGAAACAAAACACACGAAGAAGAGCAAAAAGTAACAATTTCAGAAATTGGGTAGCACTTTCTAGCAAAACTTCCGAGCACGATAACTGTCCCACCTAGAAACAGGGAGAGTGCGCTGGGAAGAGCCATTGATTCATTCCTTCCGTTTTCGTTCATCAATCATCACCATTGCGAACAGGAATAACTTCTGGAGACAAGGGATTCGAATCCAAGTGTTCGTAGGGGTTTCTCTCACTCTCCCTTGCTGTTGTTGTTGTTGTCGTCGTCATCGTTTTGGATTACGGCGGCGGCGGCGGCGGCGGCGGCATGGGAGTGGATTACTACAACGTCCTGAAGGTGAATCGCAACGCAACCGACGATGATCTCAAGAAGGCCTACAGGAGGCTGGCCATGAGATGGCATCCGGATAAGAACCCTGCCAACAACACCCAAGCCGAAGCAAAGTTCAAACAGATCTCAGAAGCGTACGAGGTATGATGTTGAAATGTACAATTACTGTTTTTTTGTTTCGTCTTTTTATTGATGGGATGGTTGGATTTTGATGTTTGATTGTTGTTGTTTTTTTTTTGTGAAAAAATAAAGTGGTAGTTCTGGATATGTTGTGTTTGTGATATTTATTTCGGTTATGAGATGTGGAAGGGAGAACCAAAAAAAAAAATGCAGGAGGAAGGGTGGTATATGTTCTTAGAATGGCTGAATTCCACAAACTTGCAGAAAATTAGCCATTTTAACCATTCCAAAGGATGAACAACTTTCCTTTTTCTACATTTCCTTCCATGACACCCATATTTCAACAACCAGAAGGGAGAAAAAATTCTACGAATTTTGTGAGTATCGATATGTTCATATTTGTCGATATTTACGGAGGAATAAACGGAAAGGCAAAAGGAGAGAATCTATTTGGAAGTAGGTGATGAAAGGCTCGTGATGGTTGTTATAGTCGTTAATTTATTAAAAAAAACTATTTTTTAAATATTCTATTTTTTTCATCACTTGCTACCGAGTTCTTATTCCTAAAGCCAGAGTTGTTCTTATACAAAGGGTCATCTGCTTTCATCAACTTATCTGAATATGATTCTGTATGGATGAGAGTGTGATACAATCCTTGGGTGACATTTCCGCAATAATTATCCTACTGACTATATCCAAGTTCTTGAATTTTGTTATTTTCCTAATTATGGTAAGTAGCATTGCTAAACGTATTAGAGCTTTACTTTCACGAGAGACTACATTTGGTATGGAAAGTTATATCTGAGATTTTGAATTTGGTTAGTCTACCACTTACAGTAAGTAGCATTGCTAAATGCACTAGGGCTTTACTTTTATGAGATAATTGCAGTGGGGACGACGTTTGATATGGAACTGTGAGGATTATAATTATAATTAACCACGTGATTCTTGTGTGCTTATCTTGATGGTTCAGGTCTTGAGCGATCCTCAGAAAAGAGCAATCTACAATCAATATGGTGAAGAAGGTCTCAAAGGCACGGCACCACCACCAGGTTCTAGAAGTGGGCCCTCACACCAAAATGGTTCATGCGGTTTTGGTTTCAATCCAAGAAATGCAGAGGACATTTTTTCTGAGTTTTTTAAGGATGGTCAATTTGGGTTTGGGTCCGACAGGAATTCAAATTCAATGAGGTTTCAAACAGATAGCAATGGGATTTTTGGTGGGTATAGTGGAAATAACAATATATTTAGATCATACTCTGAGGGTGCTGGTCCTAGCAGCTCCAGCACGGTTCACAAGGCAAAACCAGTTGAAAAAATGTTGGCTTGTAGCCTTGAGGAGCTCTACCTTGGGTCTAGAAGGAAGATGAAGATCTCAAGAGATGTCGATTATAATGGGTACGTTCTGTTCGAATTACCCCAACTTCTCTCAAAAAAATCCATCTGTCATTTCACTTTCATGAAGGAAATTCTACCAATGGAATACATGCTTGGATTATGAAATTTATTAAGCATCATGTATACTGCATGGATGTTCTTGGATGATTGGACAATTGCTTTTGATGTAAAATGTTCCTAACATAATTTACTCCTTTTACTCATCCTCATTGTGATCAATATTTCAGCAAGTTGTGCACCCTGAAAGGAATTCCAACACAAATTAGATATTTACATAATTTCGTAGCACACTTTATGATACTCTAGATTGGTATACCATAATTAATGAAAACCCTTCATGTATGTATATATTTCCATGATGCAGGAATCCAAGAACAGAGTCTGAAATACTGACAATTAATGTGAAGCCTGGATGGAAGAAGGGAACAAAGATTACTTTTCCTGACAAAGGGAATGATCAGACCAACCAACTGCCTACAGATCTTGTCTTCGTCATCGAGGAGAAACCCCATGAGGTCTTCAAGAGGGATGGCAATGATCTAATCATTCATCGCAATATACCACTTGCAGAGGCTCTTAGTGGCACGACCTTGAACATCATGACACTAGATGGTCGTGAACTCGTAGTCCCAGTGACCGATGTGGTGTGTCCAGGATACGAGTTTGTAATCACCAATGAAGGAATGCCAATTGCAAAGGAACCCGGGAGGAGGGGGAATTTGAGGATCAGGTTTGAGGTTAAATTTCCAACTAGGTTATCAGCAGACCAGCGCATGGCTATCAGACACATACTCCAAGGATGAAATTTAGTAGTACTGCAATGTGATTGCATGTAAATAGCAATAGACTCGTTGGTAATTCACCTAGTCACTCTCATAAGGGGAAAAAAAATGTAGGGTATATTTATTTTCTGACTGCATTTTCTGATCCACGATGAAATTTACTCCAAACAAAGTGCTACTTTTCATTTGAAATGTGTGTTATCTTTAACAGTTATCTACTGATAGAGGGAAGGAGGTTGGATAGGGACTGGATGGTGTATCTGGCTTAATTAGCAGCAGTAAGTTGTTTATAAGACGAATACAGTGCCCCAACAACCTTAGAGGCTAAAAGCAGCAAAGTAACATCCTCCAATGTGTACAACACAAATTCTAGGAGTTCGTTGATTTAGGTTGCATTGATCTAATAGTGATGGAAATTATCAAGTGTTGGGTGGACCGCAACTGCGCTTCCGCCCGCACTCTCACCCACCCCCGTGGCCCTCCCTACTTTCTTATGGGAGGCAGCATAGAGGTGACAAGTGCGGTCCAGCCTCACCTGATTACCGCTTCTGATAATCATGCGGTTGTTCCCTTTCCATTTGGTCCGAAATTTAGGTAGTGACAGTTTTTTCTTTTGCATTTATACATTGCCGTTGCTTATTTGGTCCCACAACGAAAGAGAAATGGGTTTGTTTTAGATACTCCTTTTTTAGCATCGAGAACCAACCTGGGATGCTTACTGCTGCAAGAAACACAGGAGTTACTTCTTCATTGGAGATATTCGAGGATACTAATTATACAAAGGATGAAAAAGAGACACAATACGATTACAGCGAAGCACCTGGCAAGTGCATCGATCATGGTATTATAGTAGTAGAGACAAGGAAGCAACAAAAGTATCTATCCATACAAAAGCATCGAACATGGTATTATATAATTTTTTTTCAAAGTTATATATGTAATTTTCTATATTCTGATATCCTAAATCTATTATATATAAAAAGAGACAGTCTTTTGTATCGTGAAGAAAAGAAAAATAAGAATCCTAATACAAACGTAGACAACTTGTCAAACCACGTAAATTTCTTATTTTCTGTGTGTGTGTGTGTGTGTTTGTTTTTTTTCCTTTCTCTTCTTAACTTTTCCTTTAGATTCTGTAGGAAGATTCTTTTAAACTTCTTCAATTTGTTTCTATGGTACACAACCATTGTCATTTTCCTCATCGTCGTCGCTGTTGCTTTCAAATTTTCGTTTTTTTGTTTTGAGAATGATAAGAAAGATGACGGGGAAGGTCTCAGATTTAAATCCAAAGTGGACAGCACATACTGCTGTCCTTGGTAATTGGTTTACTACCGTTTTCAACGTTGAAATTGCGGGTAATGCCACGAAGGGTGCTGACTGGGAACTAGCCATGGCAGCCTCAATGGCTTTCACAGCCTCAACGGTGACACCCAGAAACAAATCATGATAATGTAACGCATTCAGTGTCGAGATGAGGAATAATTAATAAACCGAAGCAAATGCAAATTCACGAGACTCCGCTGCAAGAATTTACCATTTCAATACATCCACTTCCATTCCCATTAAGCACTTCGATATCATAAATTGATCGTGGATTCTCTTGTAAGGCTAAGCGAAGGTCACGGATGCAAGCACGAGGGAGAAATGAACAACGAGCTTTGAATGTTTAATTGCCAGAGGTTCTCAAAATAGACCCTGTCCGTTGAAGTTGATTAGAGACCACTCTACTCTCTACACCTCTTTTCTTTTTTTTGTTTTTCCTTCCAAGGTTCTCTCTCTCTCTCTCTTCTCTCTCTCCTTCTATTACCATTAGAGGTTACCAGAGTTGTCAAGCATCATTGAACGTTCTCCTTCTATCGATGAGCACAAGAAAAAGTGTGTGGACAACATCTGGATACACACAAAAATTTGATTTTTTTTTTTTAGCGGAGATTAGGACTATGGTTGGAGAACTTACAAAATGAGTTCTTTCTTGAAGGTGAGTGGTCTCTCTCTTTTTAAATCATGATATTCTTCTTCCTAATTTCATTTTATGGATTGCTAGTATAATAGAAACTTATAGACATGCATGCAAGTTCTTTTTGTTGTTGAATGATATAATTATATATGTTGTGTCTATCATATTCATTTGAAAACAAGTAAAGTGTTGGTGTGAAAATAAATCATTTTATAAGATTTGAAATCTATATTTAAAGTACTAATATTTTGGATTGAAAAGTTTTTATAAGTCTAACATAGAGTAGTGTAAAGAAGTATCATGTGTTATTTCATTGATATATATGTTTTCTTTTTCTTTTTCTCTTTGATACATTTGATGAGAATAAGGTTTAAAATCTTTTAGAAATTTATACTACTTGATCTTATAAATACATAGTAACATCAATCTAGAAGTATCTTATAGATGTAATGCAATATTGTGAGACAAACTTACATATTTATATTATTCCTTTGTATTTTGAAATATTCCTATGAACTTACCAATGTGATAAAGGAGATTCAAGTTAAATATAAAACTTAAAGGAAACTTTTATGGGCATGAAAACTACGATTAAAACGTTGATTATGAATTAAATGTAAAAACCTCGGAAATAGGTTTATGCCTTGGTTTTTATACAAATACCAAGTTGAGCATAGAAAGTTTACCTCATGCAAGTTCTAAAAGAAAAGAGGAGTTTTGGGAAAAATTTTCGAAATATTTATACATATATTTTAATGTATGCTAAATTATATAATAATGTAAATAGCTTGTTTTTTTTTTTTTTCATAATTATCTATAGTCATTGTTTGCTATCATAACTGAACTATATAGAAGTGATTTGAAGGGAGCTATTTTATTTTAAAGTGTTTAATAAATAAATTATTAATTAAGGAAAAACTCTTACTGATGGGTGTATAGATAATATGTTCTGCCTATCTTTATGGTCCCGTGTGCCAAGTTTAATGGCCATGTATACCAGGTTTCATAGCTTTATATGCCAAGATAAATGGCCATATGTGTCAAAGTAAATGTGTGGTAAATGGCCTTGTGTGTTATATAACCTTAGTGTCTAATATTGTAACTGTAGACACCCCAAATTTCTAATTTTGCAGGATGAGGATGTAGTGACTGTGCTCTAACCCTATCAAGGCCCTTTTGATTCATGGAAACCCAATTGGGCCCATGAAGGCCCACTTAGGCCCATTGAGTCCTATTTGAGCCCACTTGGACACACAAAACATATTTAGGCCCATTTAACCTTTTTGGGCCCCTTTAACCCAATTGGGCCCA
>JAMKQA010057539.1:0-11692 GCA_024699735.1 Posidonia australis
ATTTTAATTTTAAGTTTTAATCAGAATTTTGCGAGTTAAACGTGATTATTAATTTTAGGATTTAAGGTTTTATTTAATTGATTTGAAATTAGGGTTTTGAGTTTTAATTAAGGTTTATTTAGGGATTTTGAGTTAATTAGGATTTATCTATGGATTTTTGGATTAATTAGGGTTTATTTATTTATTAATTGGGATTTTTGTGTTTATTTAGGGTTTTTTGGATTAATTATGGTTTTCAATTTTTATTAATTAAGGTTTTCAATTGATTTTCACTTTAATTAGGGTTTTTTACTTATTTCTTTGAATTTTTAAGTGATGTAATTTGAATTAAGCTTAAATTAGGGTTCTTATCTTATTTAATGGATTTTAATTTCTTTTCACTTGATTAGGGTTTAAAAATTTGATTAATTAGAGTTCTATTGGATTTTAAGTTGATTTAAGTGGGTTTTAAGTGGATTAGGATTTTTGCTGGATTTTTAAGTGGATTTGATTTGATTTTGTTTTATTAGGGTTTTGTTGGATTTTAGGTGGATTTTAGCTGGATTAAATGTTTTATTTGTTTTTCAGTGGATTTTAAGTTGGATTAAGTGTTTTATTGGGTCAGGTGGGCTAGTGTGAGTCTGATTGGGACCTATATGGGCTAGGATGTTGGTGGTCGCGACTAGAACATCAACCAGAGGAGCCTACTGCCAAGTGACTTCAAAATCGGGGTGTCTACAGTTTACGAAATGAATTTAAAAGAAAAGTAATTATGATTTGCTTTCCGCGATTTTCGTGGGGTGTGTACTGGGTGACTCTTGTCACTCATGCGTTTTCCTTATGGTTTTGGTTTGCAAATGTAAACATGCAATTGGTTTAGCGTAGTGCATATAATCTAGAGTCTCCTAGCCGCACACATAGCTTCCTAGTAGTTAGATATTTTCTATTTGGCTTTAATTTTCCCATAATTTAATTTGTTTTAAATTATTATGGAAAATGAGGGGCGTCACAGTTTGGTATCTAAGCTCTAGGTTCACTAGGTTGCACTACACCTAGGGTGTCTGGTCTAGAGACTCCATAGGTTTTACATGCATGGTAGAGTCTGCACCTGATTTTTTGTCATGGTTTTCTGGTTGTTGTTTTGTTTGTGGTGCAGGCACTTTACCTTTCTCTGGCAAGATGCCTCCTCATGGTCATAAGGGCAAGGCCCCTATCGGAGAGACCGAGCCCCTAGGGGACGTAGGCGGATGGAAGGCGGTTCGTGCGGAACTAAAGAGTTTGGCACACGAGATCTCTCATGCGTTCAACAAGAGTAGTGCCAATGAGCCGTCGGGTGACCAGTGGCTAAACCAATTCACGGAGCTTTGTCCGCCGTCGTTCAAGGGCAAGGTCAGTGATGAAGAGAGCGAGGCCAGGTTGGAGAAGGTGGTGAAGATGCTGGAGAGCATGACATGCCCAGAGGAGCATTGGGTGTGGCTGGCGACCTACCTGCTAGATGGTGAAGCAAATAGGTGATGGAAGTCTGTGAGACGGCTAAAGTTCCTGGACTCAATCACTATTAGCATCTAGTGAAAGGATTTCAAGGTGGCCTTCTATGGCAAGTATTTTCCCACTTATGTGAAGGAGCATCTTTGCCGAGATTTCTGAAGTCTAGAGCATGGCACGATGTCGGTGCTCGAGTATGAGACTGAGTTCACTCGGCTAGAACGCTTTGCTCCAGCCTATGAGTCTGAGGAGGAGCAGGCGTAGAGGTTCCTGGACGACTTGAACCCAAGACTACTGGTGAAGGTGATGGGCTGTCAGTGCCAGACCGTGGAGGACATGGTCGGGATGGCTTACCTCTTCGAGGCAGAGCATCAGATGTTTTTGGAGAGTCGTCCCAAGAGGAAGGGTAAGTCTTCTTTTACCTCCCAGTTCTCTTTCTTCGGTCCTTCAAGTGTCAGTAGTTCAGGTAGCCCTGAGAAAAAGCAGAAGGCGAGGTCTAGTGTTTCCTCTATGGACCGGCGGAGTTTTGCTGGGAATAGCGGACCTGGCCTCAATCAAACAGGGTCCAGTGCTCTCGGTGGGAACCAATGCTTCAACTGTGGTCAGGAGGGCCACATCGCTACATATTGCCCTCATCCTAGGTGGACTCCCTCTCCAGTGGTGTGCTACGACTGTGGGAAGGCAGGACATGTTCAGAGATCTTGTCCGGAACAGCCTAAGAAGGCAGGAAGCGTGCCACAGGAGCCGACTAGGGGACGGGGGTTCACTATTGCAGCTCCAGGCGCTGGATCTTTGGGAGATGTTATTGAGGGTAAGGATGATTAGTTAATTTTGTAACCCTCTGAGGTTTTTTGTAATCTCCTTGTAATCTGAACATCTGCCTGATTGTATGGATATGTGGTGTTACTTTGTTTAGCCATCAGGTTCTTTTGTTGTGGCTGGCCGGATGGCCAAAGTGTTGTTTGACTCAGGGAGTTCTTTCACCTTCATCTCTGAGTCATTCGCGGTGGAGTTGGGAGAGAGACCAGCTAGACTGGCCTTTCATCTCAGCATGGTGACACCGCTAGGGGAGCACAGTTTGGCTTAGAGGTATCTGTGGTCTGTCGACTTGACACTGAATGCCATAGAGTTCGATGCTAGCCTAATCGTGATGGACATGCAGGTGTACGATGTGATACTCGGCATGGATTGGTTGGCGTAGCAGTCCGCTTTGATCGACTGTGCTCGGAGGAGAGTCTATTTTGGGTCTCCTAAGGATGGTCTTTCTTCATGCAAGGTGGGTGTCAGGGTGAGCCTAAGCTTGTCATCTCAGCTATGAAGGCTTATAAGTCTTTGGTTAGAGGTTGTGTGAGGTATCTAGCTAATATAGTTACCTCCACTTCTCATGAGTTGGGTGTTCACAACATCCTTGTGGTGTGTGAATATCCCAACGTTTTCCCTAATTATTTTCCTGGTATGCCACCTCATAGGGAAGTCGAGTTCTCGATCGATCTGATCCCTAGTTCTGGTGTTGTGTCAAAGCCTCCCTATCGCATGGCGTTAGCAGAGTTGCGAGAGCTCAAGACTCAGTTACAAGAGTTACTAGACAAGAGATTTATTAGGCCGAGTGTGTCTCCATGGGGAGCGCCTGTCTTGTTCGTCCGCAAGAAGGATGGTTCGCTCCGACTGTGTATAGATTATCAAATGTTGAACCAGATCACGGTGAAGAACAAGTATCCCCTACCCCCATTGATGACCTGTTCGACCGGTTGCAATCTGCATCGGTGTTCTTGAAGATTGATCTGAGGTCAGGGTATCACCAGTTGAAGGTACGAGACTCAAACATTCAAAAGACTGCTTTCTGGATGCGGTACGGCCATTACGAGTTCACGGTCATGCCTTTCGGCTTGACTAATGCACCGGTTACGTTTATGGATCTGATGAACAGCATTTTCAGCCCTTTTCTGGACCAGTTCGTTGTGGTTTTTGTTGATGACGTGCTGGTCTGTTCTCCTGTTGTTGAGACTCATGCCTTGCACCTGAGGGCGGTTTTGGATACTCTGAGGCGTCATCAGCTGTACGCCAAATTCTCCAAGTGTGAGTTCTGGCTAAGCGAAGTCATATTCCTTAGCCATTTGATCTCTAAAGAAGGCATCAGAGTGGATCCTGCCAAGGTCGAGGCGGTGAGCGATTGGGAGCGACCCAGGACTATGTCGGAGATCCAGAGTTTCTTAGGTTTGGCGGGCTATTATAGGAGGTTTATAAGAGATTTGTCCTCCATAGCCGTGCCTTTGACAAAGCTTACCAGGAAGGGAGTTCCATTTTGCTGGGACCAAAATTGTGAGTCAAGTTTCCAAGAGCTGAAGTCTCGTCTGGTTTCTGCCCTTGTGTTGACTCTGCCTTCTGGAAGTGATGGCTTCACTGTGTATAGTGATGCCAGTGGCGTTAAGTTAGGGTGTGTTCTGATGCAGCATGGAAATGTCATCGCATATGCTTCGCGCCAGCTGTAGGATCATGAGAAGAACTACCAGACCCACGATTTGGAGATGGCTACCGTAGTGTTCGCTCTTAAGCTCTGGCGACACTATCTCTTTGGGGAGCAATATGAGGTCTTCATCAATCATCAGAGCTTAAAGTATATCTTCATGTAGAGAGACCTCAACCTGAGGCAGCGCCGTTGGGTGAAGTATTTGTAGGACTATGATTTCAGCCTGTCCTACCATCCCGGAAAGGCCAACGTGGTTGCCGATGCCCTGAGTCGGCGTACGCACACGATGGCGAGCCTGATGGTCAAGGAGTGGACCATGTTGGATGATCTGGTGAGCTGCAGGCCGAAGTGGCAAGCTCAGGGAACAGTTGGTGCTTGGCTGGCCAACCTGTCTGATCGCCCGAAGCTGTTAGAGTTTATTGTCGCCTGTCAATAGCTGGATATGTTTGTTCAGGCTGTGTTTAAGAAGCTAGAGGCTGGTGGAGAGCCTCATTTCTCTGTTGGGGCATATGGAGAGCTAAGGTATGATATGCGTCTGTATGTGCCCCGGCATGAGGAGGCCAGGCTGAAGTTGTTGGATGAAGTGCATCGGTCTAGGTACACTATTCACCCTAAGAGTACGAAGATGTATCGAGACCTGAAGTGAAATTTTTGGTGGCCTGGCATGAAGTGAGATGTTGCTGACCATGTAGCGAGGTGTAGTACCTACCAACTAGTCAAGGTAGAGCATCAAATACCTGGAGGGACCTTTTAGCCGTTGGATATTTTTGTGTGGAAATGGGAGCACATCTCAATGGACTTCATGACTGTGTGGTGATCGTGGATCGGCTAATCAGGTCTGCTCACTTCTTGGCCATTCGGGTGAAGCTTCTAATGCACCGCCTAACGGAGTTGTATGTCTCCGAGGTGGTTAGGCTGCATGGTGTTCCGGTGTCCATCGTGTCGGACAAAGACACGAGGTTCACCTCAAGGCTCTAGAGAACTTTGTAGGAGGCCTTTGGAACTGTGCTCAACTATAGCACAGCATTTCATCCTCAGTCAGCTGGTCAAACAAAGAGGACTATCCAGACGCTGGAGGATATGCTCAAAGCATGTGCCTTAGACTTTCAAGGAAGCTAGGAGGACCATTTGCCGCTAATTGAGTTCGCCTACAACAATAGTTATCACTCGAGCATCGGGATGGTGCCGTACGAAGCTTTATACGGTAGGCCATGTAGATCGTCGGTTTGCTGAAGCAAGGTGGGCGAGCATCTGTTGATTGGTCTGGAGCTTGTACAACTATATGCTGACAAGGTGGATCTGATCCGTTGTAGACTATTGGCTACACAGAGTTTGCAAAAGAGCTATATCAATAGGAGGCGGAGACCACTGGAGTTTCTGGTGGGAGACTATGTGTTTCTGAAGGTGTCGCTGACCAAGGGTGTTGTGCGGTTCGAAAAGCATGGCAAGCTAAGCCCTCACTATATTGGCCTGTACCAGATCACCCAGAGGATCGATGAGGTTGCTTATCGGTTAGATCTACCACTAGAGATGTCATCCGTGCACGACGTATTCCATGTCTCCATGTTGAGGAAGTGCCTAGCTGATGTTTCTCATGTGATCCTAGTTCAGCCAGAAGAGCTCCAGGAAAATCTATCCTTTGTAGAGGATGCCGTCAAGATTATTGACCACAAAGAGCAGGTGCTGCGAAACAAGGTGATTCTGCTGGTTTTGGTAGGGTGGCGACATCATGGAGTCGAGGAGGTCACTTAGGAACACGAGGAAGCCATCCTAGCCCAGTACCTGTATCTTTTCGCCTAGTGATTTCAAGGGCGAAATCTTCTTTTAAGGGAGATAAGATGTAACACCCGTAAAATTCATTTTGTAATTATTTACATTTTAATGAATTTATTTCTGAACGGGTGTTACTATTCCAAGGCCCATTGTGTGGTTTTGTACTTTTAGGCTTAGGCCTCGTGGGCTGGTTTCTGTGACTCGTGGCCTTGTGCGTGGTTTGGCACTGTGCATTGTGGCACAGTGCATGTGGGGCCCAGGTGTGGGGTCCGCGTCGTGGGCTAGTTGTTGTGGTTGGTGGTTGGACGAAGTGGCCGGTGTGCTCAAGTGGGGTGCCGGTGGCTGAGACGTGCAGGTGAGCATGCTCCTAGCTACTGTGTGCGCAGGCTTTATAAGCCGCCTGCACCGCACTCCCCCGTCACTCATCGCCGTCTTCTCCTTCTTTCTTCTCCTCTTTCTCCTCCTCCTTAAGCTTGCTTCTCTTCTTCCCCACCTCCCCTTCCCTTCCCTTCCTCCCCACTCTTCTTTCTCCACCCCCTTCTCCTTCCACCCGTCCTCCCTTGCCTCCTTTGTTCCCTTCTTTCGCGCGTCGATAGAGAGAGAGAGAGAGAGAGAGAGAGAAGCGGAGGCGCTTGGGTGGCTCATGGCGGACTGGGAAGCTCCGGAGCGACATCCCAGAGGTCGTGGAGTGGCTGTGATCGTGCGGGGCCGTCAGAGTTCGCCGGAGTCGGTCGAAGATCACCGGAGCTCGTGTCAAGTATGCATCTCCAATCCCTGTAACAGAGAGCATGAAAAAGGTAGAAATTGATAGGGTTGCATGAAATCTAGGTAAATTTACATTCCTAGAATTTATTGTGATTTTATGAGAATTTATGGTGGGATTTATGGGCATTTATGCCCGTGGTTGCGTTTTGGGTCCTTTGACCCTTCTGCCTTTGCGATTTTATATCTTGATGCATGGTGAATGGATTTTAGTTTTGTTTATTGGATTTAGAGTAGACTCGAGAGTCTACATCTTATGTTTTATGCAAGATTTTTGGTGTTTATTTATGGGATCCTATTAGAGGTCCCAATTGGGATAATTTCGGTAGGTAAGGTTTGTATCGTTTTCCTGTTTTTCACAGAATTCGGCGTACCGAACTATTTCGATATGCCATTTCTCTGTCAGATTAGGTCCTCTGGTCGAAATTCAGTTGTCCGATTTTGGACGGTCGCCCGAATCAAGAGATTTCGATCGACCAAACCATTTTTGGTATACCAAATTTAGCTTGAGTGTTGAACGTTGACCTAATTTCGTCGACTGATCTAGATCGGCCTACCGAACCATGGAATTTTGGCATATTGAACCCATTTTCCGGCATGTCGAATCAAGGCCCAAACAAGTTTATAATATCTAATTTCCGAGGATTTTCTGGATTGGTTTGTTTTGTCCCATTAAGGGGGACTGTGAGCTATCAGTGGTGGTCTCTTAGAACCCCTGATGTGTTGTTTTGTAGAGGTTTTGGAAGAGTTTTCAAAGATATGAAAATGATTTTGGAAAGTGGATTTCAAAGAAATAGTTGGCTTATTTTGGAAAATGTTTTCTTGGTTTTCTATGTGCGGGCCGAGACAGTGTGGGACCAGAGAATGTGATGACATTCTCGGGTGGTCGGGTGTGACTCCTTCGTTGAGGTCGGGGGCCGACATACCTGAGGTTGAGGGGCGTCGGGTCCTAGAGGTATGAGACTCCTCAACTGTCGTCTCAAGGCTAGGGTTGGGGTCCGCGGGTTGAGGTGTCTTGTGTCAAGACGGGGAGATATGATACTCCTACTGTCACTGTGAGCACTGAGGCTCGTGTGCCATTGGGTATGGAGGTATGGCACTCCCTCATGAGCACCATGTGTGGAGGACGCCGTGAGTAGGCGGACCCTGTGGTGGCCAGTGGGCGTGGGACACGTGCTCCGTAGCTGGAAGCGTCTTGAGAGACAGGACAGCCTTCCCAAGGAGGGGTTGGCTTTGTGAGGGTTTCTAGGTAGGGAGGATCGCGGGATGGTGATCGCTCCTACACAGTGTGGCTTCACCGTGGCAGTGCAAAACGTCGTGGTCGCTCTTCGGTGGACTACGTGTGGCCAGAGTTTGGTTGCCTGAGGCCAGGCTTCCCGACTCACTATATGTGGTTTTGGCCATTAAGGGCCTTTACTTGTAGTTTTGAGCTAGTAGAGCCCCAGTTGTGGTTTTGGCCGATGTGGGCCTGGTTCATGAGGTTTTGATAAATAGTTTGCGAAATGAATTTAAAAGAAAAGTAATTATGATTTGCTTTCTGCGGTTTTCGTGGGGTGCGTACTGGGTGACTCCTGTCAGTCATGTGTTTTCCTTTTAGTTTTGGTTTGCAGGTGCAGACATGCGGTTGATTTAGTGTAGTGCATATAGTCTGAAGTCTCCTAGCCGCACACATTGGTTCCTGGTAATTAGATATTTTCTGTTTGGCTTTAATTTTCTCGTAATTTAATTTGTTTTAAATTATTGTGGAAAATGAGGGACGTCACAGATGTTCCCCTATCCTTCTATGATGTTGGCATGAGTTTTTTGGGTTTTACATGCCTAGAAGGGAGGTTTTAGATAAAACTCCTACTACAAGGGGTTGGATGCACACACTGGTGTGTCCAACATTGGACGAGGTCTAAGCCACGTCTTACGATCCCAGTTAGCAATTTTAAATGCATGTTTAATTTGAAATAACTTAAATGGATTAAGGAATTGGTATTAAGCTGTATGCAATGTTATGAATGATAATTAATCCTATCATGACCCCATAATGAGATAATTAGAGTTTGGATTAGTTTAGAGTAATTTTTAGTTAAGGGCTTCTAGGTTGTTGAATGTAAACTGTGTTGCATCTAACGTAAGACGCAACACAGTGTGTGTCTTATACCTGAAAGTGGATTTTGAATAGTTTCCAGGTATAATCGATTAATAATTAATATAAATGATTAGAAGAATCATTAGAATAATTCTCGAGAATGCCTAAAATGAATTAACAAGATCTCTCTATGTTGTAAATAGAATAAAAGACTATATAACTTAGAAATACTAAGTTCTCTCCTAAATGGTTTAGATGGACAATAGGGATCATGATTTACCTTAGGATTAGTTGTTGGTCTGGTTTTGGGTGTGGTGCACTGAATGAAGTATTCAATAGCACTATTTAAGTGTTGGTCTGGTTTTAGGTAGGATTAGTTCTCTCCTGTATCTTTCGTAAGACACAGGCCAATAGGCGTCTTACACTTTGGCACCAAGACTTAAAGTTTTGGATATGTTTGGTATTCAGAGTTTGGTCTTTTAAGTTGAATGGAACTTCGAGACCATTACTTTGGTTTCTGTGTGGATTCTTCTAGGTAAACTTTATGCCTAGAAGGTGCTTTTGTTTCCCTATTTTCTATATTTTGAGTGTTGGGTTGTCATTGTGAGTCGAGTGTGATACTCTAAAACTCAGACGCTTCCATGGTGTGATTTTCTAGGCCTGACAAAAGAACTGTCGAGGCTGTGTTTTTAAGTAGTGATTTTGGCTTGTGACTTTCATGCCACATTTGCCATGGTGTTTTAGTGGTGTTTTTGAGATGTTATTTAAAGGATTTCAAAATAGTTTCCCAAAAAAAAGGTTAAGAAAGGAAGTACATTAGTTTGCAAAGGTTTTGGAAAGTATCTTAACGTATTTTCTGCTTGTGGTGGAGATCAAGAGGTTACAGGCAAGTATTTGTGAGATCTTGGTGGTATGATACTCCTGAATTATCGTTCACGAGATCAAGACTGAGGTCAATGGATCGAGGTGTCATCCAGACCTAAAGAAATCATGGCAGCTGACCCAAGGAGTATGACACATTTGTGTAGCTGAGTATGATTCTCCGGTCCTTCTAAGTACCAAGCCTTAGGGTGTCATCTATACCTAGTGATATCGTGGCGGTGAACCTAGTGTCACGCTCCAAATTTTCCACAATAATTTAAACAAATTAAATTACGATAAAATTAAAGCTAAACAGTAAATATCAAACTACCAGGAACCTGTGTGTGTGGCAAGGAGACTCCAGACTATATGCACTATGCTAAAGCAATCGCATGTCTGCACCTGTAAACCAAAACCACAAGGAAAACACATGAGTGACCAAAGTCACCCAGTACGCACCCTACGAAAACCGCAGAAAACAAAACTATAATCAATTTCCCTTTTAAAATTCATTTCGCAAACCATTTTCTCAAAACCTCATGAATCAGGCCCAGACCGACCAAAACCACAAACCAGGGCTCTACTAGCCCAAAGCCACAAGCAAAGGCCCTCAATGGCCAAAACCACACACTGTGAGTCGGGAAGCCCGACGTCAGGCAACCTAACTCTAGCCACACGCAGTCCACCGAAGAGCCACCAACAGCGTCTGCACAACCACAACGTGCCACCCTGTGCAAAAGCCGCATCGTCCATTAATTCTCCCTCCTGGAGAACCCTTACAAACCCAACCCCTCCCTGGGAAGGTTGTCCTGTCTCTCAAGACGCTACCAGCTACGGGCACGTGTCCCACCCACACTGCCACCACAGGATATGCCTCCTCACGGTGTCCTCCACACACAATGCTAAGGAGGGAGTATCAAACCTCCATACCCGACAACACCCAAGCCTCAGTGCTCACAGCAATAGTAGGAGTATCATACCTCCCCGTCATGCCACAAGACACCTCAACCCGCGGACCACGATCCTAGCCTTGAGACGACAGTCAAGGAGTCTCATACCTCTAGGACCCGACGCCCCTCAGCCTCAGGTATCTCGGCCCCCCAACCTCAACCAGGGAGTCGTGCCAAACCACCAGAGAATGTCATCACATTCCCTAGTCCCGACGACAAGGTCCCACACTATCTCGACCCGCACATAGAAAGTAAGGAAAACATTTTCCAAAACAGGCCAACTATTTCCTTGAAATCCATTTCCAAAACCATTTTTATATCTTTAAAAATTCTTCCAAAACCTCTGCAAAGCGACGCATCAGGTGTCCTAGGGGACCCCCGTTGACGGCCCACAATTCCATCTCATAGGGACAAAACAAGGCAATCCAGAAAGCCAGAAAGCCCTCGGAAAATGCATTTTATAAACTCATTTGGGCCCTGATTCGGCATGCCGAAAATCAAGTTTGGTATGCCAAAATCTACTGATTCGGTAGGTCGAATAGACCATAGGACTAAACTGACAGGAAAATGATATACCGAACGAAATTGATATACCAAAATTCACTGATTCGGTATGTCATTTTCATTTCAGTATGTCGAATTCTACGAAACCAGAAAATGGCCCAAACCCTATCGTCCAAAATTGCCCCAACTGGGACTTCCGATCGGACCCTCTAAACAAACACCAAAAATCTTACATAAAATAGAGGATGTAGACCCTCAAGTCTACTCCAAAACCCAACAAACAAAACTAAAATCCATTAACCATGCCTCAAGATATAAAATCAGAAAGGCAAAAGGGTCAAAACGACCCAAAACGCACCAACCATCATAAATGCCAATAAATTCATCATAAATACACAATAAATCACCATAAATGCTAGGTAAGTAAATTTACCTAGATTCCATGCAATCCTAGCATTTTCTACCAATTTCATACTCTCTATTACATGAGGCGGAGATGCGTACCTGAAAAATGCCTCCAGCGATCTCTAACGAGCTCTGACGCAACCACGACCATGGGAGCACTCCACAGCCTCAAGGACGCTCCACCCAAGCTCCACGCACCGCCGTAGCCACTGCAACCCTTCACTCCCTCCCTCTCTCTCTATCCGACGACGTGCGAGAAGAAGGTCTAGGATCGAAATAGCTCTTCTAGAGGGGGGGTGAATAGAGAATTAATACTTTTTAATTACTTTGACTACTTTTTAAAGATTAATGGAAATTGCATACAAAGGATATTATTTAACAAGTATAATCAAGCTTAACTACTTATGCAATTTAAATAACATACATGAA
>JAMKQA010057540.1:0-11628 GCA_024699735.1 Posidonia australis
TGATACTTATAGATGACATTTTTAGTAATATGAATAAAAATGAGTATATAGATTCATTTAATGATAAAATAAAGACAACTTTATATAATTTATTTGAAAAATATGTTAGAAATTATGGTGAAACATCTAGTAGTAAAGCATCTAGTTTTTTAGGAACACAAACAAGTAATAGTAGTGGTAGTTCTTTATGGAGTAGATTAAATAAAAAGAAGGAAAAATATATAAAATCAAGTACAAATAATGAATTAGATAGTTATTTAGAATCCTCAATTGTTTTTAGTGATTTAGAAATAGATAACATAGATATAGTAAAGTGGTGGTCTACTACAGCTATTAGGTTTCCTATAGTAGCAAAAATGGCAAAAGATTTACTAACGATTCCAGCGTCAACTGTGGCGTTGGAATCTGCATTTTCTGCAGGAAAAAGAGTATTAAATGATAAAAGATGTAGATTATCAGAGAAGTCTGTAAAAGCCTTCGTATGCTTAAAAGATTGGTACGATGTGGTTGACCGTCTTTAGGGATTGAGCTTGAATTCTGAATCAGAAGATGATGATGATGCGGCATCAACTTCAATAGGCAGAACAGACTCAACAATTGAATAAATATTGATGTAAAATTGTAAAAATAAAAAATGTAAAAAAAATGATGTAAATATCTTTTGTATTTTTTTATGTAAAAAAAAGGATGTATTTAAAATATTTTTTTATTAATAAAAAAAAAATTTTAAAAAAAAAATTTGGGCCCAATGGAATGGCTCGACCTGGCCCGGCAGCTCGACCGACCGACGGGCCATGGGTCGTGTCGGGCCGATGACCTCTCAATGGAGGCCTAGCCCCGCTCGGCCTGGACCAGCCTGCGGGCCGCCCCAGCCCAGTCCAGGCCCTGTCGGGCCCCGTGTTTTGTGGACCGGGTCAGGCCAGGCCCGCCTGATTTCCACCTCTATCCCAGGGTGGTAGGAAAGGCGAAAATCATAGTCCTTCGATACTCTATCCACTGGTGCTGCCTCAGGTTGAGATACCTCTGCGTGAAGATATACTTCAAGCTCTGATGATCGATGAAGACCTCAAACTGCTCTCCATACAGATAGTGTCGCCAAAGCTTGAGAGCAAACACCATGGCAATCATCTCCAAATCTTGAGTCAGGTAGTTCTTCTCATTATCCTTCAGCTGATGCGAAGTATATGCGATGACATTGCCATGCTGCATCAAAACACACCCTAACCCAACACCACTAGCGTCACTATACATAGTGAAGCCACCACTTCCAAAAGGTAGAGTCATCACAGGGACAGAAACCAAATGAGACTTCAGCTTTTGGAAACTCATAATTTTGGTCCCAACAGAACAGAACCCCCTTCCTTGTCAACTTTGTCAGAGGTGCAGATATAGAGGAGAAATCCCAAATGAGCCTCCTATAATAGCCCGCCAGACCTAAGAAACTCCTAATCTCTGCCACAGTCTTGGGCCACTCCCAACTGCTTACAGCCTCGACCTTGGCTGGATCCACTCTAATGCCTTATCCAGAAATCAAATGGCTAAGGAACATAACCTCCCTTAGCCAGAACTCACACTTGGAGAATTTGGCATACAGCTGATGACGCCTCAGAGTATCCAAAATCACCCTTAGATGCAATGCATGAGTCTCCATACCAGGGGAGTAGAACAGCACGTCATCAACAAAAACCACAATGAACTGGTCCAAAAAAGGGCTGAAAATCCGGTTCATCAGATCCATAAACGCAGTTGATGCATTGGTCAGGCCGAAAGGCATGACCGTGAACTCAAAATGCCTGTATCGTGTTCCAAAAACAGTCTTTTGAATGTCTAAGTCTTGTATGCTCAACTGGTGATACCATAACCTCAAATCAATCTTCGAGAACATGGATGCAGACTGCAACTTGTCGAACATGTCATCAATGCAAGGCAAGGGATACTTGTTCTTCACTATGATCTAGTTCAGCATCCGATAGTCTATACACAGTCAGAGCGAACCATCCTTCTTACAGACGAACAAGACAAGCGCTACCCACGAAGACACACTTGGCCTGATAAACCCCTTGTCTAGCAACTTCTACAACTGATTCTTAAGCTCATGCAACTCCACTGGCGCCATGTGATATAGAGGCTTTGACACAGTACCACAACCAGAGATTAGATCGAGAACTCTACTTCCCAGTGGGGTGGCATATCAAGCAAATCGTTATAGAAAACGTTGGGATATTCACACACCACAAAGATGTTGTGAACACCCAACTCAGGAGAGGTGGAGGTAACTATACTTGCTAGATACCCCATGTAACCCTTGACCAAGGACTTATAAGTCTTCATAGTTGAGATGAAAACTTAAGCTCACCTTGACACCCACCATGCACAAAGAAAAATCCATCCTGAAGAGACCCAAAATAATCTCTCCTTTGAGTACATTCGATCAAAGCAGACTTTGGACCAACCAATCCATGCCAAGTATCACATTGTACTCTGCATGTCCATCACTATTAGGTTGGTGTCGAACTTTTTACCATTCAGCGTCAAGTCGAAATACCACAGATACCTCCATGCTACACTATGCACCCCTAGTGGGGTCACCATGCTGAGATGAAAGGCCAGCCTAGTTGGTCTCTCCCCCAACTCCACCAAGAAAGATTCAGAAACAAAGCAAAAAGAACTCATTGAGTCAAACAACACTTTGGCCATCCAACCATCCACAATAAAAGAACCTGATGTCTAAGCAAAACAATAACACCACATCCATACAATCAAGCATATGTGCAGGTTACAAGGATATTACAACAAACATAGAGAGTCACAATACCAACTAATCATCCTTACCCTCAACTACTTCTCCTGAAGTCCCAGTGTTTGGAGCTACAATGGTAAACACCTATCTCCTAGTCGACTACTATGGCGTGCTTCCGGCCTTCTTAGGAGGTTCTAGGCAAGATTTCTGGACATGTCCATCCTTTCCGCAGTTGTAGCACACCACCAAGGCTGAGACTCGCCAAGGATGAGGACAAAATGTAGCAATATGGCCCACCTGACCACAGTTGAAGCACTGGTTCCCACCAAGACCACTAAATCCTGCTGAGTAAAGTTCGCTCCGCTACTCCCAACAAAACTCTGCTAGCCTGCAAAGGAAAACTAGCACTTGGAAGACCAAAGAAAGAGAACCAGGAGGTATGTAACAACTCCCAAGTCGTTACCACTAAACCTAGCAACAAATTTTTATTTTATTATTTGTTTTGTCTTTATTATGAACCAACAATTACACTAATGATGTAACTAAGGCTAAGTACTCTCAACAGGAAATAAAACTAATAAACTACATGAATAAACTAAACTATCACTCACCTAGATCCCTGATGTGTGGTGGCGTGACTCCTCCTATATGCACTAGCAACCAACATCTACTATCTTGCACCTGCCAAAACACACAAAACAAAGCACACGTGAGTGACCACTCAACGGTCACCCAACATGCACCCCACCTACAACTCGGCAACCTATGCCGAGGGCAACCAGGCACATGCATCACACCTGGATGCTGACAAACCAAAAGGGCAATCCACCGACACCCAGCACAAAAGCACTGGCATCCCTCTCAAACGCCGCAACACCAAACCAGGCAATCTACCACTACCCAGCAGGGCACAAAAACACAAAACCATGCCTTTAATACCATTTATTTTCTTTTCTTTTCAAAACCACATGCGTGCACTTTTAAAACCTTTTATGCAAGCTCGAGAAAGCTACTCTCGCCATCTCAAGCCTAAAACAACACCAAAAGCACAACCACAGAGACTCTGCTCTGCACAACATGGTCCCCTCTGGACCCAAGCGCACACCAAGCCATGGAACCTCTGCTCCCACAGCAATGGAGCCACTGCTCCCAAACTCTACGCCTCAACAGACACCAAAACCACGGCCTCCTCTAGGCCCAGAGCCTGATTTTACAAACCAAGACTCTGCACAAACACAAGCACAAACAGTGTGTCGAACTGCCCGGTGCCAAGCAGACAACACTGGCCACAAGCAGTCCACCAAGGAGCGACCACGGTGTCTGCACTGCCACAATGTGCCACCCTGTGTAGGAGTCACGTCGTCCCATGATTCTCCTTCTCTAGAGCACAGTCAGATCGGCTCAAACACCTGGAACAGTGCCACTGAATACTTCATTCAGTGCACCGCACACAAAACCACACACAAATCTTAGACCTAGGGACACTATCATTATCCCTTAAGTCCAGTCTAAATCATCTGGGGAAAGAATCTACTATTTCTAAATCATTTCATCTTTTATTCTACCCATACCTCAGGTGAAATCTTTCTAATTCAATTTTAGGCAAATCCTAGACCATTCTAATGATTATCCTAACCATTGATGCCATTATGTTTATTACCCCCAAGATTAATATATATATATATATATATATATATATATATATAATAAACATAAGATAACTTAATGTAGGATCAGGGCCTGAATTGGCAGACCAAAATGGAATGGTCAACCGAATCTAGGCTCAGGGCACCAAATCGGCAAACCGAAAAACCACTCGGTCGACCAAAAACTCCTGATTCCGCAAACCGAAAATGTTCGGTCGACCTAACTAGAAATTCTGTGAACACCCAAGACTCCTAGAACGACAAATTGAATAAATTCGATCGACCGAACCAAGGGTCAAGGGGACAATCTACAATAATAATGACATACCGAAATAATTCGGCATGCCGAACTAGGCGACTGCAGGGCAACCCAAAATGGGACCCAAAGCCCAATCCTGTAAACCACCAATCGAAACCATGCAAACAATATATCAAAATGAAGATCTCAACGAGATCTTCCAAACCAGACAAGCAACGTAGAAATCCATCAAATGGATCTCAAGAAAACCACAGAAAACACAAAGGGGATACTATTCACCCCCAACAATAAATACCCCTATAAATGGCCCACAAATGCACAATAAATTCTATAAAATTTACTATAATTAACAGCACACTAACATGCACCTATGGTACAAATTTAGAATCAAAATAAAATCTACGGGGTGCATACCTCCACCGAAGACGCGGTGATGCGAGAAGGATGGCGACGCTCCTCCTCTAGCCACAAGCTGCTCCTCTCCTCCATGCAACGACGACGGCACAACGGCAGCTGCAACCTCTTCCTCCCCACCATCTCCCTCTCTTTCTCACAATCCCTCTCTCCCTCCCATCTCGCCTCTCTCTTTACTCTCCCTCTCCCCACGTGCGAGAGGAGAAGAAGAAGAAGAAGGAGACGAAGAAGAAGGGGTGGGGGTGGGGCCCAGGAAGGGTAAGAAAGAAAAGAAAGAAAAGAAAGAAAGGAAAGGAAAGGAAAGGGAAAGAAGGGAAGGAAAGAAAGAAAAGAAAGGAAGCCATAAGCACGAAACCAAACCATGTGACCTTCCACATCCACGTGACTTGTGCCACTAGGGACACGCCACCAGACCATCACGGCGCAAGAGAAACCACAAAACTCCTAAGAGGGCCAGCACAGCGCCTAAACCACACTACGCCAAAGGCTAGAAACCCACAATCCAAGCCTTAAACACCACTAAGAACGTGTCCTACGTTAGGCATTACGACCCCTAAAGCCTAACGCGCCTGAATTTCACCTTAATTATCTAGCCAAAGCACCACTCCTAAAACCTAGGTTGTTACAAGGTAAAGGAAGACTTACCCCTCCCTTTAGGACGACTCTCTAAATACTTTTGATGCTCTGCCTCAAAACGATAAGCCATCCCAACCATGCCCTCTATAGTCTGACACCGACAGCCCATCACCTTCACTCGTAGCCTTGGGTTTAAGCTATCCAGAATCCTATGCACCTGCTCCTCCTCAGACTCATAAGTAGGAGTGAAAAGTTCCAACTGAGTGAACTCAGTCTAATACTCGAGCACCAACATCGTACCCAACTCTAGACTATAGAAATCTTGATGAAGCTACTCCTTCACATGAATGGGAAAATACTTGTCATAGAAGATTGCCTTGAAATCCTTCCATTAGATGCTGACAGTGACCGAGTCTAGGAACTTCAGCCGCCTTACAGACTTCCACCACTTATCTGCCTCACCATCTAGTAGATAAGTAGCCAGCCGCACCCGATGCTCCTCTAGGCATGCCATGCTCTCCAACATCTTCACGACCTTCTCCAGCCAAGCCTCACTCTCCTTAGCACCAACCTTACCCTTGAACGACGGCAGATGAAGCTTCGTGAATTGGCTTAGCCATGCATCACCTAACAATTCACTAGTACTACTCTTGCTAAAGGCATGGGAGATCTCATGTGCCAAGCTTCGCAATTCGGCACGAACCACCTTCCATCCGCCCACATCCTCTCAGGGCTTGGATTCCTCGATAGGGGCCTTACCTTTCTGTCCATGAGGAGGCATCCTACAAGGAGAGAGGCAAAACACCTACACCACAAATAAAACAGCAACCAGAAAACCATGATGAAAACCAAGTGTAAACTCTACCATGCATGCAAAATCTATAGACTCACAAGACCAGACACCCTAAGCTAGTGCAACATAGTGAACCAGGGGCTCTGATATCAGATTTGTAACATCCTAAATTTCCATAATAATTTAAAACAAATTAAATTATAGAAAATTAAAAGCTAAACAAAATTATCAACTACCAGGAACTTGTGTGTGCGATTACAAGACTCTGGACTATGTGCACTATGCTAAAACCCAACTACATACCTGCACCTGCAACTCAGAACCACAAAGAACAAGCGTGAGTGACAAAAGTCACTCAGCACGCATCCCACAAAAACAGTGGAAAACAAATCTATATTAATTTTTTTCCTTAGAATCATTTCACAAATCATTTTCTCCAAAATCACCAAAACTTACCAACCAGGCCCAACTGGCCGAAAACCACAACAAACACAGCCCACACCAGCCAAAACTGCAAATAGTCTCTACTAACTCAAAACCACAAACATGGCCAACAATGGCCAAAACTACACACAGTGAGTCGGGAAGCTCGGTGTCAGGTAACCAACTCTAGCCACAAGTAGTGACTAAGGTGCACTACACTGCCACGGTGTGCACCTTGTGCAGGCGCCAACCACCTTCCTGTGATCCTCCCACTTGGAGAACCCTCACAAAGCCAACCTCTCTTGGGAAGACAGTCCTATCTCTCAGGACGCTACCAGCTACGAGGCATGTGTTCCACTCACACTAGCCACCACAGGGTACGCCTCGTCACGACGTCCTCCACATAATGCTTAAGAGCAAATGTCCTACCTCGACATCCGACAACACCTGAGCCATGGTATTCACAGCGATAGCAGGAGTGTCATACCTCCCCATCATGACACAAGACACCTCAACCAGTAGACCACAATCCTAGCCTCGAGACGACAGTCAAGGAGTCTCATACCTCCAAGACACGACAACCCTCAACCTCAGGTATCTCGACGCTTGACCTTAACCAAGGAGACGTGCCAGACCATCCAAGAATGTCATCACATTCCCTAGTCCCGACAACATGATCCCACGATGTCTCGGCCCACACACAAAAAACCAAGGAAACCAATTTCCAAAACGGTCCAACTCATCTCTTTTGAAAACCATTTTCAAATTATTATATATATTTGGAAACTCATTCAAAACCTCGACAAAACGACACATCAAGTGTCCCATAAGACCACCACTGATGATCAACTATCTCATCTCAAATAGGCAAAACAAATCAATCTAGAAAACCCATGGAAATCATGTTTTATAAAACAACCGCAACCGGGCCCTTATTCGGCATACCGAAATGAGCTCGACATACAAAAATCTTCTAGATCGGAAGATTGACCAATATCAATCGACCAAAATAGGTGCAACACCCAAATTGGCAGACCAAAAATTGGACCAGTCAACCGAAAGTTTATGGTTCAGTAGATCGAATAAATCCGATTGACTGAACTGGGACACAACACTCAACACTCATAACCAAAAAACGGTAGACTGAGGAGATTCAGCTAATCGAATTTTGACCAAAGGACCTAATCTGATAGAAAAACGGCATACCAAATGTCGTTTTCTGCGAAACAAGAAAACAACCCAAGGCACCCACCCACAAGATCGCCCAAAATGGGACCAAGAGATGGACCCCCAAAACAAGCACCACAAAATCCAACTAAAACATATATTGTAGACCTTCGAGTCTACTCCAAATCCACACAAACAAAATAGAAATCCATTCATCATGCAAGGAGAGATAAATTCAAGAAGCCATAGGGGTCAAAAACAACCCAAAACCACTCAACGACATAAATGACCATAAATCCTCATAAATTCATAATAAATTCTAGGAATATAAATTTACCTAGATTTCATGCATTCCTATCATTTACTACCATTATCATGCTTACTACAACACATGGTGAGGTGCATACCTTATTATGACCTCTAACGACCCAACTTCGGCCACTGGCCACCCACCGATGACCAACACGCCTCCTACACGACCTCAGCTACTCCACGCGTTGCCACATGCCACCTCAAGCGATGCGCCGACCTCTGGTTCACTCACAGGCACCACTGATAGAGGAAACAAGGGAGGAGAATGGGAAAGGAGGGAAAGAGAGGGAGAGAGAGAGACGAGAGAGAAGAGAGTAAGTGGGAAGGGAGAGAGACGGGAGTGGGAGAGGAAGGAGAGATGTGGAGGAGGTTGCCTGGGTCGTGAGGGAGAGGGAGGGAAGGAGGAGGCATGAGGCAGATAAGAAGGAGGGAAAGAGTTGTTTGTGCACTAGATGGACGTTGAGCTTATAAAGCCATGTAGCAAGGTAGCTAGGCACGTGCATACCTACGCGTAATGCTACCAGCCACCTTGCACAAGCCTGTCCGCAAGCATGAAGCATGACCAACAGCCAATCTCACCCACTAGCCCATAGACACATGTGGGCCCACATAAACCTACGCACTGGCCCACAAGCATGGTACCACACACATAGTTTCAACCATACATAGGAACACACAAATAGAAGTCAACCCACAAGGTTCAAGCTTGAAATCACAAAATTACACAAAAAAGCTTCGAAAGAGTGACACCCGCCCTGAAATAAATTCATTAAAATGTAAATAATTACAAAATAAATTTACGGGTGTTATAGATTTCCTCCAGTCTCTTGCCCCTAGCCTCAACCTAAGTGATGCACCTGATCATCGGGGAATGTTGTCGCATCCCCAAGTCCAAGCAATACGACCCATAGTATCTTGGCCCACACACAGAAAACACAAAAAACTCTTTTCCAAACCAGGCTATATCTCTTTTAAAATTCATTTCCAAAACCATTTTATATCTTTCTAAAATCCACAGGATTGACACACCAATTGTTCACATAAAACCACCATTGATGGCCCACGATCTTCCTCAATATAGACAGTACACGTCAATCCAGCAAAACCACCAAAATCACTTCTTAAAACAATACTTAGGCATGATTCGGTATATCGAATTGGGTTGGTTGACCGAACTAGGCTTAGGGCATCAGAAACGGCAAACTGAAATTCAAAACAATCACTCAAAAATCCCTGATTTGGTAGACCAAAGAAGAATAGTCAACCGAATTAGGTGCACAGTCAACACCCAAGGGCTTAGAATTACAGACCAAACAAATTTGGTTGATCGAAACAAGGACCAAGGGGACAAATCTGACCAAAAAATAGCATACCAATTTTCCTGTTTTTCGAAAATTGGCCCAAGCCCTAGCCCGCTCAATCACCTAAGTGGAAGCACTAGGAAAAATTCACATTTCATGAATAAAACACGAGACGTAGACACATGAATCTACTCCAAAACCACACATACTAAATTCAAATCCATGTATTATAGTTCAAGATATAAAATCACAAAGCCGGGAAGCTAAAAAATGAGCACATTCAAAATATTAAATTCGCCATAAATGCACATAAATTCTCATAAATTCTAGAAATCATTCCTAAGCATTAAATTCATGCAATTCTACTCATTTTCAATCATTTTACACAATTTCATGCATTCCTAAGCAAAGTATGAGGTGTGTACCTTAATACGACCTTTAGCGATCCTCCGGTCGACTCCAGCCACCACACCCACCAGCGATGATCCTCAACCTCACCGGAACTCCGTACGATCTTAGGGACACCAATTTAGAGCTCCTCTTGTTGGCACGACCCAAAACTCCACTCCTCTGTCTCACTCCCTCTTTCTCTCACGCACCACAAGGGAAGAAGAAATGGGGAAAGAGGGGAGTGGAAAGAAGAGGGTGAGGAAGAAGGAGTGGGGGTAGTGCTAGAGGAGAAGGCAGTGCACAGGGGAGGAAGGAGGAAAAAGAGGAAGTTGGCGGGGAAGGAAGGAAGAGGAGAAGAGTGTGAGAGAAGCCTGCTCGTTTGCCTCCTTTTATACGTGCGAAAAAGGTTAGTTGGGCATGCACCCAACTACCAAGCGCATGCATGCACTTGCATTCACACGTCCTTGGCCAACCACCAGCCTCAAAGCACTAGGCCAATAACCAATACCACCAACACATCCACAGTGGCACAAGTACAGTGCCCACAAAATGACAAGGCAAAGAACAAGCCAAATAGTGAGACCCAAGCATAAAACCACAGAATTACAAAAATAGCCTTGCACCTTTAGCACCTGCATATAATCAAATTCATTACAGATGAAAGATCTTAACCACTTACTAAATCATCTCACTGAAAGAAACACTTCCAAAAAAATTTGCTCATGCCTTTGTTTTACAGGGCAAGATGCCACTTAATAAACAATCCACGATCAGTGCACTGTAACACCTGTAAAATTCATTTTGTAATTATTTACATTTTATGAATTTTTTTTCCTGGACAGGTGTTACTGTTCCGAGGCCCATTGTGTGGTTTTATGCTTTTGGGCTTGGGTCTCGTGGGCTAGCTTCTATTTGCGTGTCCTTGTGCGTGGTTTGGCACTGTGCATTGTGGCACTGTACTTGTGGGGCCCGCTTGGGTGTGGGCTGGTGGTTGAGGCTGGCAGTTGGCCTCGTTGGTGGTGGCTGGCGATTGGTTGCTGTGCGGTGTGTGGTGGCTGAGACGAGTAGGTGGGCACATTTTCAGCTACTCCAGGCGTAGGCTTTATAAGCTGCACCGTACTGCACCTCTCCTCGCCACCCGTTGCTTTCTCCTCCTTCCTTCTTCTTCCTTTCCCCTCCTCCTCTTCGGCGGCGCTACTCCTCCACTTCCTTTCCTTTCCTCCTCATTTCTCCTTCTCCTTCCTTTTCCTTTCCCTTCTTTCTTTCCACTCGTCTCTCCACCCCCTCTGTTTCCCCTGTATCCTTTTTTGAGCACGTGCCGACAAAGAGAGAGGAAGAGGTCGAGGGAGTAAAGCGGAGGGCTGTGGTTGCTCGTGGTGGTGCGTGGAGCTCGCATGGAGTGCCTTGTGGCTGTGGTTGCGCTGGAGTTCGCCGGAGTCGGTCGAGAATCGCCGGAAGCATTTCTCAGGTACATATCTCCACTCCTTGCAATAGAGAGCATGGAATTGGTAGAAAATGCTAGGATTGCATGAAATCTAGGTAAATTTCCTTTCTTAGAATTTATTGTGATTTATTGAGGATTTATGGAGCATTTATGGGCATTTATG
>JAMKQA010057547.1:0-10148 GCA_024699735.1 Posidonia australis
CGTGATTTTCTTGTGTTTGTTTTGGTTTTCCTTGTCTTTCCATTAAAAGACTAGGTGGCGACTCCTGTCCTTATCCTTTTGTCTTCCCTTTGGTGTTTTTGGATCTTGTCTCTTCCTCCGGATTCACCATTTTCGCTGTGACTGTATCGGATCTCCCCGTGTGTTTCTGCACACCGGAGTAGGTTGGAGAACCACGCCAAGGGGTTCCACCGGCATGGTCACAGCATGCAACCATTCAGCCACGCGCACACTAGCACTCCCTCAACAACCAGCCTCGCCAGCCACCGCACGCAGCTAACCACCCACCAGAACCACGAGGCCAACAGCAAGCCTCAACCTCCAGCCCGCAAATGCGAGCCCCAGGAGGACCCCACACCTAGGCCCCACGTGGACCCATACGCGGGCCCCACACGCACAGTGCCACAATACACAGTGCCAAACCATGCACAGAGACATGCAAACAGAAGCTAGCCCACAAGACCCAAGCCCAAAACCACACAACGGGCCTCGAAACAGTAACACTCGTCCAGGAATAAAATTCATAAAATGTAAATAATTACAAAATGAATTTTACGGGTGTTACACCTAATGAGAGGCCCGTCAAGCAAAAACTCAGGAGATGGCGACCTCAATGGATTTTGAAGCTCATGGATGAAATCATTAAGCAGCACAAGGTGAACTTCCTCAAGGTGGTGTTGTACCCATAATGGATAGCAAATGTTGTCCTAGTGCCAAAGAAAGATGGGAAGGTCCGTATGTGCATCGACTACAAAGACCTCAACAAGGCAAGCCCCAAAGACGATTTCCCACTTCCTCACATAGATGTCTTGGTGGACAACGCAGTCGAACACAAAATGTTATCGTTTATGGATAGTTTCTTCAGGTACAACTAGATCAGGATGGCTGAGAAGGATATGGAGAAGACATCCTTCATCACACCTTGGGGAGTTTTTTGCAATCGTGTGATGCCATTTGGGCTCAAGAATGACGGTGTTACTTATCAAAGGGCGATGACCGCTCTTTTCCATAACCTCATGCATCAAGAAATAGAGGTCTATGTAGACGATATGATTGCCAAGTCCAAAGAGCCTGAGGAACACTTGGTCTGCTTAAGAAAGCTGTTTGATCACCTCAAAAAGTATAAACTCCGTCTTAACCCCAACAAATGCATATTCGGTGTCTTCTGGCAATCTTATGGGATACATCATAGTCAAAGGGGAATCGAGGTCAACCCTAGTAAAGCAAGAGCCATCATTAATATGCCTCCCCCTACATCTGAGAAGGAAGTTCGAAACTTATTGGGCCAATTACAGTATATCAATCGGTTCATCGCACAGCTTACCCCCATCTGTGAGCCTATCTTCAAGCTATTAAGAAAGAACGTGTAGGTCCACTAGAATGAGGAATGTCATGCTGCATTCAACAAAATCAAGCAGTTCCTTACAAGACCTCCTATCTTGGTTCCACCCAAACTAGGACAACCCATGTTGCTATATCTCTCCACTACCCAACACTCCATGGGCGTAGTCCTTGGGCAACACGATGAAACGGGACATAGGGAGAGAGCCATCTACTACCTAAGCAAGGAGTTCAACGATTGTGAAGCCAGGTACAATCCCATTAAGAAGATCTGCTTATCCCTTGTCTAGGCCACCCAGCGCCTCAAGCACTATATGATGGCGTATCTGGTCCTGCTCTTATGTCGACATGACCCCATGAAGTACCTGTTCCAAAATCTGACATTAGTGGTACGATGCGTGAAATGGCAGGTGATGTTATCCTAGTACGACATTACATTTATCACACAGAAATCTATGAATGGGCAAGCAGTAGCGAACCACCTAGCCGACTTACCACTGCCGGAATACGAGCCTTTGCAGATACAATTCCTGGATGAAGACATCCTATTTGCCATGGGAGATATAGATTATGAGGAGCCAGAAGATAGGTCCCGGTGGCATCAATACTTTGATGGAGCAGTCAACAAGACGGGTAGAGGAATCGACATGGTATTGTCGACACCACAGGGACAGATGATCCCCTTCTCTAGAAAGCTCACTTCCGAGTGCACCAACAATGAAGCCGAGTACGAGGCATGCATCATGAAACTGCAAATCACATTAGAACATGGCGCATGAAAGCTACAAGTGCATGGGGATGCCATGTTAGTCATATCGCAGATCAACGGTGACTAGAAAACCAAAGATCCAAAGCTCGTGCCATATCACGAGTATCTCTTACAGCTCGTCAAGGAGTTTGAAGAAGTGCACTTTTCCTTCATGAGTAGAGTCAAAAATTCCTACACAAATGCACTGGCAACCCTTGCCTCCTAGTTCTCAATACCTAAAGAGCACACAGTCGACGTATCGATCACCTGAGTAGGACAACCCGTCCATTGCATGAGCATAGAGGAAGCGGACCTGTCAGTAGAGCTTCCCTGGTATCATGACATCAGAACCTTCTTAGAATCAAGCAATCTCCCAACCGACACAACGGCAACAGATAAGAAGACCATGGCACGCCTGGCATCAAGATATGTGTTGCGTGAAGGGCATCTGTACAGAAGATCATATAACCAGATGCTTTTGCGATGTGTCGACAAGAAAAAGGTCGATACCTTGTTGCTTCAAATCCACGCCAGGACATGTGGCCCTCACATGAATGGAATATTGTTAGCCAAGAAGATCATGTTACAATGCTACTTTTGGTCGACCATGGAAGCCGATTGTTGTCGATTCATACGCAAGTGCCGCAACTGCCAGATTCACTGGAACTTCATACATGCTCCCCCTTAGTAGCTTCATAGCATGTCTTCACTGTGGCCTTTCTCTACTTGGAGAATAGACGTCATCGGAGCCATCCATCAGGCATCATCCAATGGCCACAGCTACATCCTGGTGGCCATAGATTACTTTACCAAATGGGTTGGAAGCGGCCTCGTACAAGACCGTCACAGTTGTAGTCATAGAAAAGTTCATCAAGAATAATGTCATAGCCCGGTACAAGGTTCCACACTCCATTATCTCAGACAATGCAAGAATTTCATAGCTTAGAGGTTGGAGGATTATCTGTAGAGCCTCAAGATCAAACATCACAAGTCCTCCCCGTACCACCCACAGATGAACAGTGCCATAGAGTCAGCAAACAAGAACTTGATTAAGATGCTGAAGAAGAGCGCCGAGATGCATAAGGATTGGCATGAAAAGCTTCCCTATGCGCTATAAGCCTACAGAACTTCAGTCTGGACATCAACAAGAGCGACACCTTACTCATTGGTGTACGACATGGAAGCAGTCCTACCAGTTGAAGTAGAGATCCCATCACTTAGAATCTTGAGGGAGGTTGAGCTAGAAGAAGCAGAATGGGTTGAGGACAGATGCATCTAGCTGAATTTGATTGACGAGTGTAGACTACAAGCCATGCACAATGCCCGCTGCTACCAAGGGAGAATGGCAAGATCATATTAGAAAAGAGTCCGACCCAGGAGCTTCGAACCTAGCGATCTGGCTCTGCGGGCCATACATCTCCCTAACGGTCGAGCAAAATTCTGACCTAACTGGCATGGTCCCTACATCATCAAGCAAGTCTATTCAAGAGGTGGAGCAATCCTCAAAGACATGGACAACGTCGAGCTATCCAAGCCAGTCAATGCATGTTATCTGAAGAAGTACTACCAATGAGAGGAAGGCGTGTATCCTCGCCTTGCAAAGTATCCTTTCGCACATCATGCATCATCCACCACTCTATCATGCATACATATTTCTAAAATAAAAAGGCCATCTAGGCGCATCTAATCCACAGCATTTGTTCTTTTGCTTTCGTGCACATCAATTACTTAAGCATATCAATAACTGCATGTATCTATGCATAAACCCATCAACATCATATCCCGATGACGAAAATCGGAATAGCTAGCCTGCTTGAGAAGGGTCTATACCTTTTCAGTTGATACTACCTAGAAGCTCTAGCGAGCGAGAGAGCTACCACCCTACCATAGTTAGACAAAATGTCCAAAATTCCATAGGGACTTACACCTCCAAAGGGGGATAAAATGTTAGGAGAGAGCATGAGTGTGAACCGAAAGAAAAATTAGCATATCCACAAGGGCACAAAAGAAATAAGGAGACAGAAGTTGAAGACATAAGCTAGCCCTAAGAGAGAGAGGTAAGTAGGCCAACTCTACCCCTATCACTTACCTTGGGGAGGAGTTGAAGCAAGCATCCAAAGAATCCAAGTGACCAAAGGGACTAGCCACCCCTCGCATACAATTCCAACAACCCCCTCCAAATCTGGATGCCCATTACCCCCAAGCATGGGTTAGAGCGAGCCTACAAGCCTACGAGGGAGAAAAGAAATGAGCCAAAAGTCAAAAAAGTAAGTTTAAGTCCCCAAGAGTTTGGTGCAGAGCCTAACCTACTGAATCATCCATTATGGAGAGCCACCAATAGCCTAGAAGTCCGGGTAGTGTCTCATGAATCGAGGTCTTCTCCTCTTCTCATAGTAGGCATCATTAGCATTCCAAATCCTGAGGGTGATATAACATAACACTATCATTCCTTCATGCATTATCATTTGTCCACTTTGCAATATCTCGCTGGGTCCTAAACGAGGGGCATGTCAGCTGCTCTTTGGAAAAAGACCTAGCGAAGGATACCGTACACCAAGGACATGTCAGTTGCTTTTGTGGTGATAGCCTTCCACATCAACCAAGGGCATGTCAGTTGTCCTTTTGGTTAACCCTTCTTGGGATAGTATCTTCGTCCAGAACATGTTGTCTGCTCCTCAGCTCGAGCCCAAGAATGAGCATAAACAGTAGCCATATCCCGCTAAGATCAGAGCAAAGTCAGAATATCAGTACTCCCCTAATCAGTAAGCAAGAATACAGTCTATGAGCTAGTGCCACAGACGAACTCCCCAGAGGTCAGCTAGTGACACAACAATAAGCTTGGAGAATTGTCAGAAATCATACAGTAAGTCCACTTTAGTTGAGGAAGAAACAATGCCCTTATGAAACCCTTATCCAGCCAAACACCACGTACCAGTGTACAATCTAAGTAATGGTTTACCCGGATCGACCATCATCGTCCCACAGCACCAATAACATCAAGTGAACGAGCAGAGCAGTGACATAATGAAGCAGGCAACTTGCAGACAAGAAAAACCCTTATCCCTTTTCTTGTGACTCCTCTGAGCCTAGAGGAGATCCGAGTTGCTGTTTCCTTGAGTCCTAGGAACAACCCTTTTCTCGCGACCCCTTTGAGCCTAGAGGAGATCCGAGTTGCTATTTCCTTAAGTCCTAGGAACAGCCCTTATCCCTTTTTTCACAACTCCTCTAAGCCCAAGGGAGATCCAAGTGGCTGGTTCCGAGTCATAGGAACAACCTTTATCCTTTTCTCGCGATTCCTTTAAGCCTAGAGGAGATCCGAGTCGCTGTTTTCTTGAGTCCTAGGAACAACCCTTATCCCATTTCTTGTGACTCCTCTGAGCCTAGAGGAGATCCAAGTCGTTGTTTCCTTGAGTCCTAGGAACAGTCTTTATCCCTTTTCTTGCGACTCCTCTGAGCCCCGAGGAGATCTGAGTCGCTGGTTCCTTGAGTCCTAGGACCAACCTTTATCCTTTTCTCGTGACTCCTTTGAGCCCATAGAAGATCCAAGTCATCGTTTCCTTGAGTCCTAAGAACAACCTTTATCCTTTTCTCGTGACTCCTTTGAGCCCAGAGGAGATCCGAGTCGCTATTTTCTTGAGTCCTAGGAACTGCCCTTATCCCTTTCCTCGTGACTCCTCTGATCCCAGAGGAGATCCGAGTCGCTGTTTCCTTGAGTCCTAGGAACAACCTTTATCCCTTTTTGTACGACTCTTCTGAGCCTCGAGGAGATCTGAGTCGCTAGTTCCTTGAGTCCTAGGACCAGCCTTTATCCTTTTCTCGTGATTCCTCTGAGCCCTGAGGAGATTTGAGTCACTATTTCCTTGAGTCCTAAGAACAACCTTTATCCCTTTTCTTGCGAATCCTCTGAGCCCAGAGGAGATCCAAGTCGTGGTTCCTTTTCTCTCGTAACTCCTCTAAGTTCGAAGGAGATCCAAGTCCCTGGTTCCTTGAATCCTAGGAACATCCCCCATCCCTTTTCCTCGTAACTCCTCTAAGACTGCAGGATGTCTGAGTTGTTGGTTTCTTGCATCCGAGGACCAACCCTTATCGCCTGGGCTGATAACCCTAGCTATCCGGCAATGAGTCTGTCAACTTATCACAAGGCTGATAGCCCTAACAATCCGGCGACGAGTCCGTCAACTCATCACTAGGCAGGTAACTTTGCCTACTCAAGCAGCGAGTACATTAGCTTTATTTGGCAGTCTCCTTTGCACGATTTCAAAGTGGCCACTGACCTATTACCCAGCATTTCACAGCAGTTTATGACTTTTCTGTCTACATTGGACTGTATGAAATATTGTTGAGTGGAACAATGTGATTTGTCATTCTAAATATTTTAATAATGTTCTATAGACTTGAATCAAGAGAAGTCGCAGCTCCCCTATTAGTTATGGGTTTCCTACGATGGTCGTACTGATGAACTGCTTGATGTTTTCTGGACGTGGATTGGAAAGTTAACAAACGGTGATCCTGACAAGCTGTAGGCTTGGGGAATCTCCTCAAAACTCGTAGACATTGCAAATGTAAAGGTCTCCCGCTACTTGTGGTGTGCAGCCGCCCGGTCCTGGAAGCCTGCAAACCACGTATTCTGCTTTGGAAGAATTGAGTTGACTCCTACTTTGGAAGAAGTCCGTCCGATGTGCTGTCGGCCAAAGTTTCTTGGGCCCACTGTATTTATGTGGCTTGACAGATACTCTTCTGTGCTGAGTGAACTGACTGGCCTGTCGACTAGTGATTGTGGTCGTCAACTTATTTGTATTGATGGTCAATTTCCCATGCTACAACTGACTTACTTTGACAAGGTAGCCGAGATGTGTACCTCCTTGGGCGATGAACTGTGGCTGAGAGGTTTTGTCGTCTGCTTTTTAGGTGAGCTAGTGTTTAGCCATGGCCAAATAGTCATGAACATTGAGGTTGCAGAGTTGCTTTGGCGGTGATAACTCGTTAGATAAACCTGGCCCCAGTTATCCTAGCAGAGACATACCAAGACCTAGACCGATCATTGCGACGGTACCAACATTTCTATGGTTCTGGAGCTTTTGTACAGGTATGGTTGGCCGCTCATCTAGGTGTAGAGGTCTTACGCCCTCAACGCTCAGCCTTTGAATCTTATTGCCAAAGTAGTCATGCTCGCACACTCACATCAGTTCGCAAGGAGTATGAGCGACTGGAGAGTTTGACAGAAGACAAGGTGACCTGGCACATCATTCCTTCGATAACTCATAACTTTGAAGTTTTTTTCAATAATACCGACATGCAGCTTATAATCCTCCCGGGGCTGATCGATGGTGTCGAATATCATCCAATTCGTGTGATGCGACAGTTTGGCTACCGACAAGATTCCTTTGCTCAAAGACTGATGCCAGCTCATTTCCAGGAGTACCCTCCAAGCTCTTACTCTGTGAGGAGGATCAACGGCGCGGAGAAGCCTCGTCGAATCTTAAAAAGACTAGCCACCGACTGAGAAGGGCTCCTCTCTTCTAACGTGCTTCAGTCCACAAAAGAAATCCCCCGACCAACCCATCAATCTCGTACGTCCAGAGCTCCCTCTTCAGCCAATTCTTCACCCCCAGAACCCCTAGACACCACAGCCAGCGCCACCCTTAGAGAAGCGCTGCTGTCGAGCCTCGCTGGGAGGACAACCCAACCTTCATCCAGGTAACCATCACCTCTCCTAACGCCCTCATTTATTTATTTATTTATTTATTTATTAGTTTTGTCGAGCATCTGAACCTTTTGGATCGAGCTTCGTTGACGTTTTCCCCTTCATGCGTCGTTCCCTCATTCTTCAATGGTGGGTTCAGTACCACCGGTGAGGCCAATGGCCTCCTAGGCTAAGCGAGGCCCCATGGGCCTCTCCTCCTTCTTCCTCCTCCTCTTCCGTGAGTTCCCAACACTCAGGAGAGGTCTTTCAGGCCTTTCGTGCCTGAGAGTGCTGCCGCAACTCCATCGACCGCCAACCGCCGCTGTCAAGACCCCCTACGCCCTCCAGACGCTCCCGCCGCTCCTGACTGCCTCTCAAAGCTCCGCTGCACCTCCTAAAGTCTCTCGACGCAGCCACATCGTGGTTCTAGAGCCCGGAGCGTCGTCTGTACCTCTATCGTGGTCGTCTCTGACGCGAGGATGGGAGGAACACTCCAAACCTCCCCAAGCATCGACGACACCACCAGGAGCCTCCTCGTGTCGCCCCTAAGCTTCTTCGGTCCTCGCCCCGCCGTTCCAACCGCTGCATCGCTGCCAACTCCCTTTGCAGTCGTCTTCTTCGACGTTGACAGCTTCCCCGTTGGAGCCAGAGTTGGGGGAGACATCCCAGGCTACCTCAGTCCTGTCCGACGCTCTAGAAAGCTCAGTTGTCACCCTCCTCAGCTTCCTAGGCCATCGGCGAAGCCCTCCTGCTGCTGCACCGCCGTTGGGCCGTCGCTGGAGGTCGTGCCGAAGTGAGAACGCCAACGATCCTCTGGTGAACTTCGAAGAGTATTTTTTTAAACTTAGGTCTAGATAGTTTTAATATTTTATTCTTAGGTCCTTAAATCATTTCTTTTAGGTCCTGTTTTTTATATTTAAGCCCTTGTAGTTTTAAATAACTTTCATTTCTTTATTTGTTTTTGTAAGAATTGCATATGGCTCCCTACATGTTTTAATTTTTTAACTTTATTGCATTCATACATGTTTTCTTACATTTAAGTCCCTGAGTCAAGTTTTCTTTGCAATTCAGACCTTAATTTTTGCACTGAGCCCCCAAAGCTTTTAAAAATAAATCTTCTTTGTAAAATTTGCATTCTGGACCCTGAAAGACTTCATAATCACACTGACCATCATCAAAGTCTAATTTTTATCACATTTAAACCCTGAAATTTTGCATGTAAGCCCCTAGATTCATAGCATACAGTCATTTAGTAGAGGAAATTTGCATCTAGACCCTTAGACTAATTTCAAATTCATCATTTAGGGTTTTAATTGTTTTCACACTCATTTTTGATATTTTCCATTGCTTTTATTCATTTTTTGCACCTAAATATAGTTTTCACTCAAAAATCATGTTTTCATTGTAGAATGATCTTTGACTTCACATTTCAGTCACATTTGTGCTTTATGTGTGAATTTTGCACATTAAACCATGAATTCTCAAGAAATTACTAATGTGCAATTTTCACACATCTTAGTGCCACATTTTCATTTAATCCATTATCTGCACCCTAAGATAAAAGGCACTGATTATACTTTAATCAAGATTTCCCCCTTTTTTCATGAATTTTGCATTTTAGCCCCTGATCTTGTCCTTTACCATGTTTACATCATTTTCTTGTTTTTAAAACCTTGTCCTTTTCGTGTTTTCTTACAAATAACATTTTTCCAACATTTTGCATACATTTTGGCATATCTTAGACCATGCATCATACACACACACACATTTATCACATCTGGCCATAGAAATGACCAAATTGCTCTTGTGCTACAATTCATGCACATGCATGTTAGTTCTTGCACTAAGTCATGCATAATCTTTGTCTAAGTCATTCCTCAGCATCTTATACACATTTAGGCACTCTTCCATGCATTTTGCATAGTTTTCACTACATTTGCACATCATTCCATCCTTTTGAGTGAGCCTACATCCCATGTGCTTTTCCGTGAATTTTTCCTTACTTCGATTTTGGAATCCTTCACTCAATATTGGATTTGATTTCTGTGACCATGCCGGTGGAACCCCTGGGCGCGGTTCACCAAAACCTGACTCTGGTGTGTGGGAACACACCGGGAGGTCCGATACAGTCACAGCGAAAATAGTGAATCCGGAGGAAGAGACAAGACTCGGAAACACCAAAGGGAAAACAAAAGGATAAGGAAAAGGAGTCACCACCTAGTCTTTTAATGGAAAGACGAGGAAAACCAAGAAAACACCGAAAAAGGCAGAAAGCAAACAGGATGCAATGATGCATGTGTGATCCGTGCCTAATGGATAATGCAAGAATGAATGCGGGCCAGAGAAAGGGTAAGGATT
>JAMKQA010057549.1:0-12254 GCA_024699735.1 Posidonia australis
CCCCCCCCCCCCCTCTAGAGAAGCTTTACTATCCAACATAAAGTGCAAATGTGACCAAAATATGAAATCAAAGATCATTTTACAATGAAAACATGATTCTAAAGTGAAAACTATATTTAAGTGAAAAATTATAAATAAAAGAAGTGAAAGATGTCAAAAAGGGGTGTGAAAACAATTAAAACCCTAAATAATGAATTTGAAATTAGTCTAAGGATCGGAATGCAAATTTCCTATACTCAATACATGTATGCTATGAACTCAAGGGTTTACATGCAAAATTCTTGGGCTTAAATGTGATGAAAATTAGACTTTTATGGTATTCAATGTGATTACAAAGTTTTTTAAGGGTCTGAATGCAATCTCACAGAGAAAACTCATTTTAAAAAGCTCTAGGGGCTTGATGCAAATTTTCAGTACTTAATTACAAGGAAAAAATGTGAATGCAGGGACTTAAGGGTGAGAAAACACATTAATGCAACAATCATGAAAAAAAAAACATGTAGGTGACCATATGCAATTTTTACAGAAATAATAAAAGAAATAAAAATTTATTTAAAACAATAGGGGTTTACATATAAAAAGCAAGACCTAAAAGTAATGAAAGGAGGATCTAAGTGTAAAAAAACCTAAACTAATGGACCTAATACTAAACCTATCTTCTTTGAAGTTCACTGACAGATCCTCAACGTTCTCACTCTAGCGCGTGCTCTAACGACTGACCAACAGTGTTGTAGCGGCAAAGGAGATCCGACAATGATCCAAGAGGCTGGAGGGAGGCCAGGCGAAGCTCTCCGGCGAAGTGGACAGGACTAGGGCGACTTGAGTGTCTTCCCCCACCTCTGGCATCGGCGATGTGGCCTGTCGATGTTGGGGAGGACGACGACGAGGCGACTACGGTGTTTCAATGACGACAAGGTAGAGGCAGAGATCGAAGGAGCATCGGGGCGGCACAAGAAGGCTCCTAGAGGCGTCGACGAGGGCTGGGGATGTCTGGGGGGTTCCACCCATCCCCTGTGCCAGAGACGACCACGACAGAGGTAGGGGCGACACTCCAGGCACTGAAGTGACGGTGTGGCTTCTTGGAGAGGTTTGTGGCGGTGTAGTGGGTCCTCTAGAGATGGTCGTGAGCGGCGAGAGCGTTTGGAGGCCACGGGGACTTCGATGGTGGCTGACGGTAGTTGCAAGGCTAGCGGCGAGGGCTCCGGCCATAGGAGTCCAATTGAACTCATCCTGAGCGATGGAAGCTCAGGGAGGAGGAGGAGGAAGTGGGAGGAGAGGCCTATAGGGCCTCACCTAGACCCAGGAGGACATTGGCCTCGTCGGTGGTGGTGAACCCACCATTGAAGGGAAGAGAGACGATGCGTAGGGGCAGTCCACTCCGACAAATCACGATTTAGAGGATAGGGGGAGCTCTCTAGACTTAAAGGTGCATGATTAAAACTAAAAAAAATAGGAAAAATACCTGGGGATGGCTGTTATCTCTCTTGGTGAGGTTGGTCGACGGCGTGCTCTCCGATGGATACTTTGGTGTCAGAGGCTCAAGACGCTCTAGGGCTGCAAAAGGATTTAGGGGGATGCTCTGAGGTCGTGGATTGTTGGGCTCTCTCTGGTTCGAAAGGGGGGTTCTCTCTGGGTTTGAAGCGCTGTCCTTGAGCTCTATCGACAATTGGTCATTTAAACTCCAGTGAAACCTTTCGAAGCCGTTGATCCTCCTCCAATGGTCAGGTGTCATTGGATCGGGCGTGAGCTAGAGGGGGGAATGGCCAGAGATCACGGGAGTCAAGAGATCTGTGTCGGAGATGAAGGGATTCTACTGAAAAACTTGGGGGGGATTGTCGAAGATTGCAAGCGGATAGTGGTCGGAATTATTTTTCCCTCTTCCTAAGGTTTGTGATTGAGGGGTGAAATGGATGCATTAGGTTGAATTGGGCTTGGCAGTTGGCCTTTTGATTTTAGGGTTTTTTAGGTTTTTTGTTTTTAAGGGTTTTTGGGATTTAGATTTAGGTTTTTAATTAGGTTTTTTGATTTTGTGATTTAAGATTTAATTAATTGATTTTAAATTAGGGTTTTTTGGGTTTTAATTATTTTAAGCATTTTGTGATTTTACTTAGGATTTAGGGTTTTGTTATTTTGTTTACCTTTGGTTTTTTTTTCTTCTGCGATTTTAAATTAAGTTTTTGTGATTTAGGTTTTGGGTTTTAACTTTAAGTTTGATTAATTATTGTTTTGGGTTTGGTTTTTGATTTGATCACTTATAAATTTAGATTTAATTAGTTTTTACTTGATTTAATTGGGGATTTTATTTAGATTTAGATTTAATTGGTTTTATTTGGAATTTAATTTAGATTTTGATTTAATTTGTTTTTCGCTTATTTTTGATTGGATTAGGGTTTTTATTTAATTAGATTTAAATTCCAATGGATTTTATTGAGTTTTATTTGATTTTGGCTTTAATTAGGGTTTTTAATGAATTAATTTGAGTTTTAAATGGTTTACTTGTATTTTATTTGATTTTGATTTTAATTTTCACTTAATTAACTTTGATTTTAAGTGGTTTGAATGGATTTTATTTGATTTTGGTTTTAATTAAAAGTTTAAGTGGGTTTTATTTGATTTATTTGGATTTTCAATATTTAAGTGGATTTTATGTGGTTTTGGTTTGGATTAAAAGCTTTTTTTTTCTTAATTAATTTAGGTTTCTTAACGATTTAAGTGAGTTTTGTTTGATTTTGATTTTTAATTATGGTTTTTTGTTTAAATTAGGTCAGAGTAGGCTTGTGTTGGCTTGAGTGGGTTTGTGGATTTAGGTTGAGCTAGGGTTTAGGGTATAGGTTTGAGAGTTAGGGCTTTAGTGGTCACAACCACAGTATCTTTCCGAAGGAGCCTGCTGTCAAGTGATTGTAAAATCGAGGGTGTCTACACCAACATCTAAATATAAGACTAAATGCTACCACCAAGGAAAGAGACTTGGCCTTTGGGATTGCCTAAAGGGGTCAAAAGGGTCAAGAGGACCAGCTCATGGTGAGGAGGCTTGACAAGGTTAAGCATTGGATATGAGACTAAATGTTGCCACTAGGGAAAGAGACTCGACCTCAGGGATTGCCTATCATAGGTGTCAAGACAACAGACACATGGTGGGGAAGTCTAACAAGTCAAATTGCTAGATATAAGACTTGACTTTAAGGATTGCTTAAGTGGGTCAAATGGGTCAAGATGAGCTGTTTGTGGCGAGGAAGTCTAGCAAGGTAAACTACTGGATATGAGACTAAATGCTGCCACTAGGAAAAGAGATTTGGCCTTAGGGATTAGCTAAGGAGGTCAAAGGGGTCAAGAAGACCAGCTTATGGTAGATAAGGCTGACAAGGTAAACTACTAGATACTATACTAAATACTACCACCAAGGAAAGAGACTCAACTTCAGGGATTGTCCAAGGGGGTAAAAGGGGTTAAGATGACTGACTCATGGCGTGGAAGTCTGATAAGGTAAATCACTAGATATGAGACTAAATGTTACCATTAGGGAAAGATACATGGCCTTCCAGATTGCTTAAGGGGGTCAAAGGTGAGGATAATCGGTACATGGCGAGGAAATCCTAGAAGGTATGATAACAAGACAATCGACACTGGGGTGAGAAAGTCTAATGAGGATAACCAACACTAGGATGAGGAAATCCTAACTAGGTGATACAAAGACAACCAGTAGCAGGGTGAGGATGTGTAAGGTGGATGATCAACACTAGGGTGAGGAAATCCTTACAATAATGGATGAAAAGAAAATTGACGCCGGGGTGAGGAAGTCTAAGGGAGAAGATCAACATTGGGGCAAGGAAATCCTAACTAGGTTCGATAGGTTGGAGATAATCGACGCTGACGACCACTCATGATGTCTTATGATGCACTTTGCATAAATGCATGCTGGTGGAAATGCAAGGGAGATGGTCTTGACACACAATGTATGACTCTAAATAGTGAAGTTCCTCCATCATTAGCTACTTTGATTTATATATCAGGATGGCTCAAAATTTTTTCTCACCATCTAGAGTGGATTGACACATGCATGGATGCAATTCGTCATAATTACGTGCCCTTTCATCGAGTGCAACCAACACTCTCCACAAAGATCATCATCCTATGACATGCAAATTAGTGAGCAAGAGGTTCATGATATTCCTGGGTGTTGGGCAAAGGGCGTTGACCTCATCTCTACTACTGATGTTGGTTATGTTGAATGCAATCTATCATAATTAGTTATCCTTTCATCTAGTGCAGCTTATACTCTCTACAGGGATCACTGTCCTATAACTCGTGAATTAGTGACCAAGAGGTCCACTAATCATGTTGGCTAGTATACTAGTTGTGCACTGACATGATGGGTGCATTTTACTACCAAAGGTATTGGACTTGTCCTAAGTCAAGAAACAAATATTATTGTTATTTTTTCAATGTATTTTTTTTATTGTATGATAGAGATGAAAACCAAGGCAAAAGTGGGGTCCAAAAAACTCCTTATTTATCTAGACTGTTGGATGCATGGTCGGCTGCATTCAACATATGACACTATGTTCCTTGTATCTAATGCTTGGAAGATTTTCTAACTTTTGTTCCTTTTCCAAGGACTATGGAGCAACCGTGGTGACACAAGTATGCCCCATTTACTTCCTATCCTTTGCTCGTATCCTTCCTTGTTCTCCCCTGAGCATGTCACTGATGCCTGCTAGTTCTCTTTGGTAGTAGATGCTTGTTATGGAAATGTATGCATGAGGCTGAAGAAGCTTGCCTATGTGGACAATCGGCCCTCATCATCTGATGTTCGAGAACCAACCTTGGCATCAACGGTGAAGGAGCTTGTAGTGGTAGTGTCTCCCATGGTTGAGGTTACGGTGTAGGTAGATGTTGTTGTGACCATGCCAACCCGGGGATCCGGCGTGGAGTCGCGCAAGAGGGAAGAGATCACAACCATGCCAAGATGGCGAAGGTGCAAGATAAGACGAAACGAAAAAGAAATGGAGTCGCCACCTAGTTTTTTAAGGGAAAGACGAGGAAAACAACAAAGGATTGAATGCACGAGATGCAAATGTGAAGGTCAGATGTCTGCTAACCAGAGAATGGATAATGATTCCTATTACGTGCAGGGACGGTATTAGGCACCCCCATATGCTCGAGAAACTCAGTCTTTCTAGTCTAATTCGCTTGCTAGTGGCTAGATGAATGCTTGCTAAGCCTAGATCGTGCTCTAAACATGCTAATATGAATGACAAGACAAGACAGGATGGATGTGCAAGATGGTATGCGAAAACTACGAATAACTCTACATAAAATATCGCAATCATGAAAACCGACACAACAAAGAAAATCACATGAAACGACAAGGTTCTTGGCGAGAATGGCTCGGAAAATTATACAGGCCTCAAGAAAGTCAAAAATGCAACCAACTCAGATCATCATAGTCAAAGAAAACATCGCGAAAATCAAGATGTGAAAATTGCAAAGAAGTCCGCATAAAATAAGTAAATCGTGACATGTGAAGAAATTCACATAAAATGACGATGTTTTTGTAAAGAAAGGCTCAGAAAATCACACCAGCGTCAAGGGGATCAAAGATACAACAAACCCAAATCATTAGAAACTCAGAAAACACCATGGAGATCTGAATGGAAAAATTGCAAAGAAACCCACATAAAATAGACAAACGACGCCATGCGAAGAAAATCACATAAAATGACAGTTTTTTTGGAAAGAACGCCTCGAAAAACCATCTTGATATCAAAAAGATAAAAAGTGGGGTCAACCCAAGTCCATGGAATAATGGAAAAAGTTGTGAAAATGAAAAAAGGAGAAATAATCCGCAAATGGGCCAATGTTGGCCTTTCAGTTAGTTTGTGTATGCCCTTGGGCAATGAAATCCAAATCAAATCGAAAAAAATTCCGAAATGTAGGAGTAATAGAGATCAAATCGAATGTCAGATGAAGGACTCCAAAAACAAAGTGAAGAAAAACCCACGAAAGAAACACATGAGATGTAGGCTCGCTAAAACGGGATGGACTGATACGCAAATGTGACAAAAACTATACAAAATGCATGAATGTGTACCTAAGTGTGTAAAAAGTGCTAAGGAATGACTTGGACAACAATTATGCAAGACTGAGTGCAAAAACTGAAATGCATGCGTAGGGATTTGAGGCACAGGGGCAATTTGGTCATTTTAATGGTCAGATGTGATAAATGCATGTATGGGGATGATGCATGGTCTGAGATATATCAAGATGTGTGAAAAATGTCCAGAAAATGTTACTGACAAGAAAACATAAAGAGGAAGAATAACAACGTGATGTAAACACAATAAAGGACAAACACAATGACTAAAATGCAAAATTCACAAAAAAGGTAAGAATATGGATCAAAATATATTCGATGACTTCTATTCTGATATGCAGATGATGGATCAAATGACAATGTGGAACTAGGATGTGTGAAAATTGCACCTTGGTAATTTCCTAAAAACTCAGGATCTAATGTGCAAAATTCACACATAAGTGCAAATGTGATTAAAATATGAAACTAAAGATTAATTTACAATGCAAACATGATTTTAAAGGGAATCTATCATTAGATGCAAGATATGAAAAGCAATAAATGAAAAATATCAAAAATATGCGAGAAAACATTTAAAACCCTAAACGATGGATTTAAAATTAATCTTAGGGTCTAGATGCAAATTGTCTATATTCTGGGATTGTTTGTTAAGAACCATGGGGACTGCATGCAAATTTAATGGGTTGAAATGTGACAAAAACTTGACTTTCATGATGATCAGTGCAATTATGAAGTTTCTCAGGATCAGTATGCAAATTTTCCAAGAACTCATTTTTAAAAACTCTAGGGGCTTATTGCAAAAACTGAGGACCTAAAAGCAAAGAAATCATGATCTTAGGGACCTAAATGTGATAAAACATGCATGAATGTAATAAATATAGAAAATTAAAATATGCAGGGAACTACATGCAATTCTTACAGAAATAAAATAAAGAAACGAAAGTTATTTAAAACTACAAGGGCTTAAATATAAAAAAGCAAGACCTAAATTAAATAATCAAGGACCTAAGAGTAAAATCCTAAAATTAAAGGACCTAACCTAAAAAGCTCCCCTTCGAAGGTCATCGACGGATCGCAAGTGTCTCCGCTCCAGTGTGTGCTCCGACGATGATCCAGCGGCGGTCTAGCGGTGGAAGAAGGTGGACGACGGTAGGGGTAGCTCGAGGGCGATGCAGCGAAGATTTCAAGCACGGTGGGCAGGACTAGGGAGGCCGAAGAGGCCTTCCCCACCTCTGGCTTCGGTGTGGTGGTCTGTTGGCTTTGGAGAAGATGACAACGAGGTGGCTGGAGGTGGTGCAGGGGCTGGGACAGCGTAGTGAGGGTCGGAGGACCTTTGCAGCGGCACAGGGAAGCTTCTAGAGGCGTCGGCGAGGTTTGGGGTGCCTGAGGTATTCCTCCCATTCCCTGCGTCAGCGATAGGCACGACGTGGGGGCTGGGCTTTGAGGGCTATGGTGACGACATGGCGGTGCAGAGGAATTCTTGGCAAGGCGGCGAGACTCCCTGAAGCGACGGTCTGGAGCTAGAGTGACTGGAGAGCGCAGGAGCTTCTACGACATAGGATCGTAGGTCAGTGGGAAGTGGCAGTGCCCTCGGGCACAGGGGGCCAAAAGAATCCCCTCCTGAGCGACGGGGCTCAGGGAGGAACAGGAAGAAGTGGGAGGAGTGGTCTCGGGGGCCTCACCTCGATCCAGGAGGCCAAGGCCTCGTCGACGATGGTGAACCCACCACCAGTGATGGAGACGACGGCGAATAGGAGGTGTATCTCCTACGTGACACGATACAAGAGGATTAAAGAGACTTAACGGGACCTAAGACAAAAGAAAATTCACACAAAAACAAAAAAAGAGAAGGGATTACCTGATTGAAGGGTGTGACTCCCCAATGAGGCTCGACGGCGTTCCTCTGGACAATGGCTCTAGCGATGGAGGTTGGGGCTTCCAAGTTGCAAAAAGGGCTGGAGGAGATGCTCTAGATGTGTGCAAAGTGGCTAGGTTTCGATGGGTGCTCTGTTTGCTCTCGTGGGGTGGAATCAGTGGCCAAAAGGTTCTCCAAGCTCTGTGTCAGTGATGGGGCTATATACTCCGACGGTGGCCTCTAGAGTCATTGATCTTCCTCCTCGATCGCTAAGGACCGCACGATGCTAGTATGAGCTAGCAAGGGTTGTTGGAGATCATCAAATATCACGGGGAGGAGGAGATATGGTTGGGAGTTCTCGGGATTCCATCGGAGCAGTCGTCAGAGATCAAGGAGCAGGTCAAAATTATTTTTTGGGTTTATAAGGTTTGTGATTGAAGAATGCATTTAGCTTATTGGGCTTGGTAGATCGGCTTAGGGTTTTTAGGGTTTTTTCTGGTTTTTTTTGTTTTGATTTAGGGTTTTGTTTTTAAGGTTTTTAATGGATTTTGGGTTTTAGATTTAGACTTTTTATTTATGTTTTGCGATTTAAATTAAGTTTTTGATTTTGTGACTTAGGGTTAATTAATTGGTTTTAAATTAGGGTTTTAATTGCTTTAGTTTTTTTGTTTTGGGATTTTTTAGGGATTTTAGGGCTTTTATTTTTTGGTTTCTATTTGGGTTTTGTGATTTGAATCAAGTTTCTGATATTGTGACTCAGTGTTTAATTAATTGGTTTTAATTATTTTAGGGTTTTTAGGTTCTTAGATTTTGATTAGGATTTTGAATTTAACTAGGCTTTTGGGTTTTAATTAAGGGTCTTGTTTAATTATGGTTTTTTTGTTTTAATTAGGGGTTGTAGATTTCAATTAGGGTTTTAGTTTAATTAGGGTTTTTTGGATTTTAGTTGGGGTTTTTAGCTTAATTAGGGTTTTTTTGTGTGTTAATTAGGGTTTTGGGTTTAATTTAAGGGTTTTGGATTTTAATAAGGATCTAGGGTTTTAAATGATTTAAATGGATTTTGACTTTAATTTGGGTTTTCATTTGATTAATCAAATTTTATGTGGATTTTATTTAATTTTGACTTGAATTTGGGTTTTTGTTTGATTAATTGAATTTTAAGTGTATTTTACTTAATTTTGACTTGAATTTTGGTTTTTGTTTGATTAATTGGATTTTAGGTGGATTTTATTTAGTTTTGACTTGAATTTGGGTTTTTGTTTGATTAATTGGATTTTATTTAGTCTTGCCTTCAATTAGGGTTTTCACTTGATTGATTTAGGTTTTAAATGTGGTTTGTTTGGTTTTAATTTTGATTAGGTTAGAATGGACTGGTGTGGGCCTGATTTGGCTTGTGTGGGCTTGAGGGTTGTGGTGGAGCTAGGGTTTAGGATTTAGCTTTGAAAATTGGAGTTTTGGTGGTTGCAACCAGAGCATCTTTCGAGAGGAGCCTACTGCCAAGTAACTTCAAAATGACGGTGTCTACAGTTGTGATGGTAGAGGCTATAGGTGTGGAGGTGACTACTCTGGTCTCTACCCTTGATCTTACTTTGGGGATCGAGACATTCGAGTCAGCAAGTAGCTCTAGTGGCTCAGAGAATTCCAGCTCATTAACAACTCTTGGTGAGGACTCTGAGGATATTAAGTTTGAGGGTGCTGATGTTGGTCCTACTGTGGGGCCTTTTGTAGACCTAGCTGTACTAGTGGTCGAGGATGATTTTGTTGGATCGAGAGGCTTCACTAGAAGAGGGGGGAAGGGGTGAATAGAGAATTATAAAAAATTAATTTTAACTCTAGTTTGTTTTAAGTATCTTCTTCAAGCATGAGTTAAGATGCAATAATGAAATAGTTTGGTAATAAGAAAAATCAACCTTAGAAGGGATGAGATATAATGAAGAAGACAAGCAAGATTTATAGTGGTTCGTCCGAATCCCAACCTAGTCCACTCCATGAGATCCCCACAAGATTTTCTTAAACTTAAAACTTACATGCTGGCTGAACCACCAACACCTTGTACAATCCCTTGCCACTTTTCACTACCCGAGAAGTGAATACACCTGATCTTTGTTGAAAATGAAGCTTTGAAAATCTCTTGTAGCACTTGAGCACCCAATTCTTGAAGTAACAAAGGAATAGTAGAAGTTCTAGCACTCTCTTTTCTCTTTCTTTCTAAAACTCAGAGCTTTATGGCTATGGAATTAGATTTTTGCTCACAAACAATCTTGTTAGATGGAATAGAGTATCTCCTTCAATGTGTGTCATCTCTAGGGCAGTTATGGCTTCTATTTATAGAAAAGGAAGCCAAAAAAATATGTCTCTAATGTCTCTTTTAACATTCAACAGTGGATAGTTAAAATGGTAGACCTAAATATTTCAATTTGCCATTTTTCCCTATTTCCTTCAAAGATCAGCCAATTCAGTATACCAAAAAAATTTGGTATGCCAACCAAATCTCCTTGACCTAGTATTCCGAACATCTTTGGAATACCAAATCAATGACCACTATAATCATTCAACATTTACAGTTTTCGATATACCGTAAAATTTCAGTGTATCGAAAATAGCACCGATTAATATTTTTGAGTATACACGAATAATTAAAATATTACATCAAATTTTTAGCTATTACAAATTAAATTGAATTTCATGTCCTCATGATAATCTTCCTTTGACTTTTGCCTTGAAATCTCTTTTCCTTTGTGTGACCATGTCGGTTGAACCCCTGGGCGTGGTTCACCAAACCTTACTCCGGTGTGCGGAAACACATTGGAAGGTTCGATACAGTCACGGCGAAAATGATGAATCCGGAGAAAGAGACAAGACTCGAAAACACCAAAGGGAAGACAAAAAGGATAAGGAAAGGAGTCGCCACCTAGTCTTTTAATGGAAAGACGAGGAAAACCAAGAAAACTCCAAAAATGGTAGAAAGCAAACAAGATGCAAAGATGCATGTATGGTCCGTGCCTAATGGATAATGCAAGATGAATGTAGGCCAGAGAAAGGGTAAGGATTCTGGTTACGCATGGGGAAGGGGTTAGGCACCCCCATGCGCCCGAGAAAACTCTGTCTTTTTAGGTTTCCTACTGTCAATGGTCTGCTACATGTATGCTTGCTTATTCTATATACTCATGCATGAATGTGACTGAAAACTTGCTAAGTCAATGAGAAGTGAAATCAAAGGAAAAAGTTAATCCGAGGGTCAAATGTAGGCATTGTTAATGCCGCTTTACTGTACGCCCTTCGGTGATGAGGAAAATCGTGAAAATCATGAAATTCTCGAAAAGCGTCTCGCAAAACAACGAAAATCTAAGAAAATCAAAAAGGGGAAAATAATCCTTGTTTCGGAACCATGTCGGCTTTGCAAGCCTTTTACTATACGCCCTCGGGCGATGGGAAACCAAAACGAGTGAAAACCGCGGAAAATCGAGGAAAACTCGAAAAACGAGGTAAAGACTAAGCTCGGAACATAACTAAAAAGCGTGCTCCGAGATAGGAAGAAAAGACGGAAATAAACCGTGCGAAAAGATGCGACAAGTATGCAAAATGCAAGTGTGAGTGCAAACCTGAAGAAGTCTAGGGGTTTTGTGTAAAAAGCCCAAATCTGAGAAAAAACTGGTATTTAGAAGTCCAAATCAGCGAAAATACATTGGAAAACACATTCCATGCATGCATGAAGGAATTTGGGGTCAAATATGCTCCCTATGCAAAATGAATTTCTCTATAGGCTAAAATGCAATTTACCCTCTAATGCATGCAATGTATGTCAAATCAGCACCAAATCAGGGTGAAAATGCAAGGATGACACTCAGAAAAGATTCAGTGGCAAAATAGTCATTCTACCCCTGAAAACAGCAAATCCTAGTAATTACAATAAAGCACAGGGGCTAAACTGCAAAATACCCAGCAACCAAAGCATTCAGGAAGCAATTCAGTAAAAACAGAAGGTTAAAGTGCAATTAAACCATGAAAACATGTTTCTGAAATGCTTTGAAACAAAGTCAAGGAGTTTTATGCAATTTTCAAAGTAGAATAAGCCTTCTGGAAGTTTTCTGTAAAAGACAGGGGCTTAAATGCAATTTTCCCAGTGAAAGCATGCTTCTGGAAAAGTTTCAGAGAAGTATGAGGGCTAATATGCAATTTAACCAACAAAAACAACTATCCAGAGAGTTTTTTGAAACATGCAAGGGCTTAAATGCAATTTTCACTATAAAATGAACTGTCAGAAACATTCTAAGGAAGTGCAGGGTCTTACATGCAATTTTCACA
>JAMKQA010057551.1:0-10767 GCA_024699735.1 Posidonia australis
ATTGATTGTATTGTGTGCTAATCTCTCAAATTGCTTAACAATTACCAAAGACATAATTAAAATCGAAAATCTCTATTCACCCCCCCTCTAGAGAAGCTTTAGTATCCAACAAATACGTCCACTGAGAAGCAGTCGGTGACGGTTTGGAAAGCAGGATAGACGAACTAGTCAACCGATAAGTAGTCAGTGATAGTTCGAAAGGCAGGATACCAAATACGTCCACCGAGAAGCAGTCGGTGACAGTTCGTAAAGTAGGATAGACAAACTAGTCAACTAAGAAGCAGTCAGTGACAGCTCGAAAAGCGGGATAGACGAACTAGTCAACCGAGAAGCAGTCGGTGATAGTTCGAAAGGCAAGATACTAAATAAATCCACCGAGAAGCAGTCAGTGACTGTTTAAAAAGTATGATAGACGAACTAGTTAATCGAGAAGTAGTCGGTGACAGTTTGAAAGGTAGGATACTGAACCTAGTCAATCGAGAAGCAGTCGGTGACAGCTCGGAAAGCAGGATAGACGATCTAGTCAACCAAGAAGCAGTCGGTGACAGTTCGAAAGGCAGGATACCGAGTTAGTCAACCGAGAAGCGGTCGATGACAGTTCGGAAAGTAGGATAGACAAACTAGTCAACAGAGAAGCAGTCAATGACAGTTCGAAAGGCAGGATACTGAACTAGTCAACCAAGAAGCAGTCGGTGACAGTTCAGAAAGCAGGATAGACAAACTAGTCAACCGAGAAGCAGTCGGTGACAGATCGAAAAGTGAGATAGACGAACTAGTCAACCAAGAAGCAGTCAGTGACAGTTCGAAAGGTAGGATACCAAATACGTCCATCGTGAAGCAGTTGGTGATAGTTCGGAAAGTAGGATAGACGAACTAGTCAATCGAGAAGCAGTCGGTGAGAGATCAAAGAGTAGGATACTGAATACGTCCACCGAGAAGTTGTCAGTGACGGTTCAAGAAGCTGGATAGACGAACTAGTCAACCGAGAAGCAGTCGGTGACAGTTGGAAAGGCAAGATATCGAATACGTCCACCGAGAAGTAGTCGGTGACGGTTCAGAAAACAAGATTGACGAACTAGTCAATAGAGAAGTAGTCGGTGACAGTTCGAAAAGAAGGATAGACGAACTAGTCAACCGAGAAGTAGTCGGTGACAGCTCAAAAGGCAGGATACCGAACATAGTCAACCGAGAAGCGGTCTGTGACGGTTTGGAAGGTAGGATAGACGAACTAGTCAACCAAGAAGCAGTCGGTGACAGTTCGAAGAGCAGGATACCAAATACGTCCACTGAGAAGCAGTTGGTGACGGTTCAGAAAGTTGGATAGACGAACAAGTCAACCAAGAAGCAGTCGGTGATAGTTCGAAAGGCAAGATACCGAATACGTACACCGTGAAGCAGCCGGTGACGGTTTGGAAAGCAGGATAGATGAGCTAGTCAACCGAGAAGCAGTCGGTGACTGTTCGAAAAGTGGGATAGACAAACTAGTCAACCGAGAAGCAGTCGATGACAGTTCGAATGGTAGGATACCAAATACGTCCACCGAGAAGCAGTCAGTGATAGTTCAGAAAGTAGGATAGACGAACTAGTCAACCGAGAAGCAGTCGGTGACAGTTCAAAAAGAAGGCTAGACGAACTAGTCAATAGAGAAGTAGTCAGTGACAGTTTGAAAGGTAGGATACCGAACCTTGTCAACCGAGAAGTGATCGGTGACGGTTCGGAAGGCAGGATAGATGAACTATTCAACTGAGAAGCAGTCAGTGACAGTTCGGAGGGAAGGATACCGAGTTAGTCAACTGCGAAGCAGTCGATGACAGTTCGGAAAGCTGGATAGACGAACTAGTGAACCGAGAAGCAGTCGATGATAGTTCGAAAGGTAGGATACTGAACTAGTCAACCAAGAAGTAGTCGGTGATAATTCGGAAAGCAAGATAGACGAACTAGTCAACCGAGAAGCAGTCGGTGATAGTTAAAAAATTGGGATAGACGAACTAGTCAACCATGAAGCTGTCGGTGACAGTTCGAAAGGTAGGATACTAAATACGTCCACCGAGAAGCAGTTGGTGACGGTTCAGAAAGTAGGATAGATGAACTAGTCAACCGAGAAGCAGTCGATGACAGTCCGAAGAACATGATACCGAATACGTCCACCGAGAAGTTGTCAGTGATGGTTCGGAAAGTGGGATAGACGAACTAGTCAACCGAGAAGCAGTCGGTTACAGTTCGAAAGGCAAAATACCGAATACGTCCACTGAGAAGCAGTCTATGATGGTTCGAAAAGCAGGACAGACGAACTAGTCAACCGAGAAGCAGTCGGTGATAGTTCGAAAGGCAGTATATCTAGTTAGTCAACCGAGAAGCGGTCGGTGACAGTTCGGAAAGTAGGATTGACGAAATAGTCAACCGAGAAGTAGTTGGTGACAGTTCAAAAGGCAGGATACCAAATACGTCCACCGAGAAGCAGTCGATGACGTTTCAGAAAGCAGGATAGACGAACCAATCAACCGAGAAGCAGTAGATGATAAATCGAAAGGCAGGATACCGAATACGTCCACCGAGAAGCAGTCGGTGATGACTCGAAAAGCGGGATAGACGAACTAGTCAACCGAGAAGCAGTCGATGATAGTTCAGAAGGCTGGATACCGAATACGTCCACCGAGAAGCAATCGGCGACGACTTAGAAAACCGGATAGACAAACAAGTCAACCGAGAAGTAGTCAGTGACTGTTCGAAGAGCAGGATACCGAATACGTCCACCGAGAAGCATTCGGTGACAGTTCGGAAAGCAGGATAGACAAACTAGTCAACCGATAAGTAGTTGGTGATAGTTCGAAAGGCAGGATACCAAATACGTCCACTGAGAAGCAATCGGTGATGGTTCGAAAAGCGGGATAGACGAACTAGTCAATTGAGAAGTAGTCGGTGACAGTTCGAAAGGCAGGATACCAAATACATCCACCGAGAAGCAGTCAGTGATGATTCGGAAAGTAGGATAAACGAACTAGTCAACCGAGAAGCAGTCAGTGATAGTTCAAAAGGCAAGATATCCAATTCGTCCTCCGAGAAGTAGTTGATGATGACTCGGAAAGCAGGATAGACGAACCAGTCAACTGAGAAGCAGTCGGTGACAGTTCGAAAGTTAGGATACCGAATACGTCCACCGAGAAGTTGTTGGTGACGATTTGGAAAGCAGGATAAACGAACTAGTCAATCGAGAAGCCGACAGTTACTATTTGGAAAGCAGGATAGGTGAACTAGTCAACCGAGAAGCAGTCGGTGACAGCTCGAAAAGCAGGATAGACGAACTAGTCAACCAAGAAGCAGTCAGTGATAGTTTGAAAGGCAGGATACCGAGTTAGTCAACCGAGAAGCGATCGGTGACAGTTCGGAAAGTAGGATAGACAAACTAGTCAATCGAGAAGCAGTCGGTGACAGTTCAAAAGGAAGGATTCCGAACTTAGTCAACCGAGAAGTGGTCGGTGACGGTTCGGAAGGCAAGATAGATGAACTAGTCAACCGAGAAGCAGTCAGTGACAGTTTAAAAGGTAGGATACCCATAGAGGGCAGCTGATGAGATACTGATATCAAGAGAATAACACTAAAAGGTAGCTGACATGCCCCTGGTAACAGGAGAACAATACCAAAAGGCAGCTGACATGCCTTTAGTAATAGGAGAATAATATCAAAGGGCAGCTGACATGCCCCTGGTAACAGGAGAATAATACCAACGAGCAGCTGACCTGCCCCTAGTATCGGAACGCTAAGGATATTGCTAAAAGAGAGGAACAAAAGAAAGCTGGGGGCCTAGATAGCCGGTTTAGCCAATGACGGTCTGCCAGAAAACACTTGCTTGTGGGCGCACCCTGAACTGCAACTGCTTTACTTGCTCGCTTAATGCTATTGATGCTGTAGGACGATGATGGTTGATCTGGACAAACTGTTGCTCTGATTCTGCACTGATAAGTGGCGCTTGGCTGGATAAGGGCTTGACGAGGGGATTGTTCCTTCCTCGAACAAGACGGACATGCTGGATGATTTCTGACACCCCCTAGGTTTATTGTTGTGTCACTGACTAGCTTCTTGGGAGCTTGACTTTGGCACTGGATTGTCGATTATGCTCTCGCCTGCTGACTAGGAGAGTACTAACAATCCAAAATTTGCTCTGACCTCAAAGGCTCATGGTTGTAGTTGTCCTCGTTTCTGTACTCGGGCTATGGAGTAGGCAACATGTTCTGGATGGAGATACTGTCCCAAGAAGGGTCAACCAATAGGACAACTGACATGTCCCTGGTTGACGTGGAAGGCTATCACCACAAAGGCAGCTGACATGCCCCTGGTGTACGGTATCTTCTGCCAGGTCTTTGGCCAAGGAGCAGCCAACATGCCCCTAGTTTATGACCCAGCGAGACCTTGCAAAGTGGACAAGTGATAATGCATGCAAGAATGATGGTGTTGTGTTGTATCATCCTCAAGATTAAGAATGCTAATGGTGCCTGCTATGAGAAAAGGAGAAGACCTCGGTTCACAAGACACTACCCGGACTTCTAGGCTGTTGGTGGCTCTTTGGGATGGATGATTTAGTAGGTTAGGCTCCGTGCCAAACTCTTGGGGACTTTGGCCTATTTTTTTTGCTTTTGGCTTATTTCTTTTCTCCCTCTTAGGCTTGTAGGCTCACTCTACCCCTTGCCTGGGGGTAATGGGCATCCGAATTTGGAGGGGGCTGCTGGAATTGTATGCAAGGGGTGGCTAGTCCCTTTGGTTACTTGGATTATTGGGATGCTTGCTTCGACTCCTCTCTAAAGTAAGTAATAGGGATAAAGTTGGCATACTTGCCTCTCTCTGTTAGGGCTAGCTTCTGTCGTCTTATTTTTTTTGTGCCCTTATGGATATGTTTATTTTTTTATTTTGGCTCGCACTCATGCTCGCTCCTAACATTTTATCTCCATTTGGAGGTATGAGTCCCTATGGGAGTTTGGACATTTCGCCTAACCATGGTTGGGTAAGTGGCTCCCTCGCTCGCTAGAAAGTCTAGGTAGTATCATCCGAAGAGGTATAAACCCTTCTCATGTAGGCTAGCTATTCCGATTTTCGTCATCTGGATGTGATGTTGATATGTTTATGCATAGATGCATGCAATCATTGATGCTTAAGTTACTGATGTGCAAGAAAGTAAAGATCAAATGTTGTGGATTAGATGCACTTGGATTGTCTTTATTTTAGAAATGTGCATGCATGATGGCATAGTAGAAGATGCATGATGCGCCAAAGGATACTTTGCAAGGCGAGGATACACGCCTTTCCGCTCATTGGTAGTACTTCTTTAGATAGCATGTGTTGACTGGCTCAGGTAGCTCATCGTTGTCCATGTCTTCGAGGATCGCTGTGCCTCCTGAATAAACTTGCTTGATAATGTAGGGATCATGTGAGGTTAAGTTGGAATTTGTCTCGACCATCCAGGAGATGTGTGGCCCGTAAAACTGGATCGCTTGATGTAAATTTGGCCCCTTTGGATCATTGTCGTGAGGCTGGAATTCAAGTGTCTCGCCATCTTCCTTGTCATCACCGTCTTCTTCATGATCAAATGTGCTTTGATAGGATTTTTTCTTTGAAGGCTGGATTGGCGACGTCGAAGGAGTGAATGTACTCTGATTTCTGAGCCTAATGTTTCCTTATTGTGGTCACACTGACTTTTGTGAATGACCTTTGGCTCTTGGGCCGTGGGGTCCGCTGACTGGCCGGGTTGATTTGTTGCTTCAGCCTTTGGTGCTTTTCTTGATTTTTCTGATCTTCCTCTTTTTGTAGTATGTACTAAGGAGTGATGTTGGTTGCCGGTTGTCCTGCTGTAGACTGATAGGAATGATGCCGCCCAACTTTCCTCTTGAGCTTAACTCAGGGTCCTTTCCTTTGACCCTCACCTTGCTTAAGGCGAGGCTTCAACTGCATGTACTATCCTGACTCGTTTCCAAAGAGATTAACCTTGAAGGTCTAGGGGGTTCCGACTGCGACTCGGCCAGGACCATGAGGGATGAGCGGTTCGGCTGCTGATGGATGGTTGTTGGCTCTTACTCTGAGGCCCTTGACTTTCCTTTCTTCAGCTTTTGATGCTCGACTGTGACTTCGACCCATACAGATAAGTACTCTTGAGACGGTAGTTCTAGGTCACTGACTTGCTCATTTGACTGAATTGCTCTGCCACTAGCTTTTGTGGACTGTGAGACTGATGTAGCTGGCGTCCAAGACTTGGTGGGACTACACTCATGGCTTTGTTGGCACGACAGCTTGTAGGGCTATCACTGTGGGAGTCGCTGTTGGAGCGGTGACTGATGTTGTCAAAGTGATTGTCGATGACTGAGGCTGTGGTTGCACCATTTGACGTTGGCCCTTTTCAGCAGTAGCCTGACTCTGATTGGGATCAAGTATCCCTACACTGACAAAGTTAGTGAGGTCTGACGAAATAAAAATCTGATTGTACCTCTTGTGCGCGACTATTCGTCTATGTTCAACTATCACTCGTAGCTTGATCCCTCGAGCTCTCGCTTTTCTTCTGCCTGGATGGGCTCGAAGATTCCTTGGCCGTGTCGCCTGATTGGTGTTCGTTTCTTGTATCCCCATGTGCGACACACGTTTTCGATCATTCGACGAGGATTGCCACAAATGGTCAGGTAACTGACATGCTCGAGGGCCAGAATGTAATTGACTAGCTCAGAACGGTTGGCTCTCAACACATCGGATGGCTTGGGATTGAAATGGACAGTCTGGAGGGAGACAGCGAAGACCGACTCAACCTTTTCTTTGTCAAGATCTTCCACCATGACAACAACTGCATCATTGTCGCAGCGAAACTTAACCATGCGGTGGAGGGTTGAGAGGATCGCCTGATGCTTGTGCAACCAAGGGCGCCCAAGTAGAAGATTGAAAGAGGGCTCCAAATCCAGAATATAAAATTCGACGTCGAGGACTACAGGCCCTAAGATGAGAGGAATAACTAGCATCCCTAGCGTGTCATGATGCGTGTTATCAAAAGTCATCATTCCCTTCGCAGTTGGTATGATATCCTCGGCTTTGAATCCGATTTTATTTGCTGTGCACAAAGGGCAGACGTTAAATTTTACGCCATTATCCACCAGAGTGAGGGAAATTAAGAAGCTGATATTGCGCCATAATGAACAAGGACTGGTTATGATTAACACCTGTTGAGGGTGATTCCTCGCTGAAGAAAGAAACGACATAAGGCTCTGCAATCATGCCCACCGTATTCTCAAGAGCGGATGGTTCTACGGTGGGGGAGACTCGAGTAGCCTGAAAGACCCTTAGGAAGGCCTCTCGATGCTCTGAAGAAGTATGGATGAGATCTTAAATGGAGATATCAGCCTTAACCTTCTTCGGCTGAGATATGATGTCAGCAGAGGGCTGCTCCTGCTTGGTCGGAGAGTTAGGGACCGAACGAGAGACCATCCTAGAAGATTGAGGGGCTGGATGACGAGAGGGTATCGTTGGATAGGATGTTGGATAGTAAGTCGAGCAAGAGACTACACAAGATACTAGACAAGATGCTGGAATGGAGACTAGACGGGATTCTAGGCAAGAGGTTGGATAGGATTCTTGGCAAGGGGTTGGACAAGAGGGTAGGCAAATGGGTGACCCTGAGTGCGCGGTCAACGGTGCGGCGGTACGCTACCCTCGTGGTCAGTCGTATCATGTGGACGACTGACTTGGAACCAACATGGATTAGATGATAAATGAGTAGGGGAGGGTTTACCCGCAGCATAGATCAAATCAAAGCGGTTTACCACGAATGTCGTAGACCCAGAAACAGAGAAGAAATGGATTCCTGAGGCCCCAACGCCTGCTGAGTTGTTATGCGTAGGCATGGGTTCGTTAATAAGGTTAGGATATGCATATGGTACTTGTGCACGTGGAGGTGGTGGTGCAGGTGTAGTGTGTGCTTCCTGGGTGTCGATGACAATAGCTCCTTTGTTGATCAAATTCTGGACAACGTCCCAGAGAGTGTGGCAATTATCAATCGAATGTCCTGGAGCTCGATGATAATCACAGTACGCATTTGCATCAGACCACCTTGGGAAGGAGTTTAGTGGCGGACGAGGATCCGGGAGTCGCAAAAGCGACACAATCTGATGGAATAGGGCACTTAGTGGTTTGTCGAGTGGTGTGAAGTCACTTTCAGTGCGACGACCGTGCCTCTGCTTAGGTTGTTGTCCTTGTCGAGTCGGTGGAACATGATGCACTGGATCGACGGTGGAGTGCGTGTATGTTGTGTGTGGAGAACTAGATGCAAATGCTGATTGGTTCATGTCAGGTTGGCTCTCTACTCTAGTAGGCTTCGCCAAAGGCTTAATGAAAGTGACGGCTGCCCACTTGCCATTGCTAGTGTTGACAGTGTTGTTGAAGCTACTATTAGAAGAACTGGCCTGCTTGGCGAACGTGGAGAGGGCAGGGAAGTTCCCACCTTTCAGCGAACTCTCCACGCGAGTGCCAGTCCAGATCAGTGATGCAAAAGTGGTGATGGGTTGAATGCTCAACAGAGCCCCCACATCTGGCTGTGCACCTCGAATAATGATCTCGATAGACTCCTCATCAGAGGGTCTATCTCTTACTTATGATGCAAGGGCACGCCAATGACCTACGTACTCCCCAAACGGCTCGTGGGGCTTCTATTTTGTGGCAACGAGGTCCTCCCTCTTTGGGACAGTCGAGATTAAAAGCATATTGATCCATGAACGCCTGTGAAAGATCGTTCCAAGTCTTGATCGAGCCGATGTCAAGCGACGTGAACCACATGAGGGCTAGAACAGTCAGACTCTTCTGGAAGAGGCGGATCAGTAGCCTCTCGTCAGCTTGGAGCTGAGTGAGATCTCCGCAATATGCCCGAAGATGTGAGATAGGGCAACCCTTACTGTTGTACTTCTCGAAGTCTGGGATTTGGAAATGCAGTGGAAGTATCGCCTCTGGGAAGTAACAGAGGTCCCAGAATAAGTAGGACTAGCGGTCGCCTCCCCGCACTTGTCGAAGTGCTCTCTCCAGGTCACCCACCCTAGTGTGGAGGGTATCTGGAGCTGTTGCTGATGAGGGTGATGCAGTAGGGGAAACAACCACATATACTATATGGGTCGCACCTAAGTGCTCCTTTGGGTCTACCATCATGCCACCCGATGCTACGACATGAGGGCCAGCATATCCGTGCAAAAGTGCTGGGTGTGATTGCGGGAGTGAAGGTGTCTGGACCTGATGGTGTATAAAAGGAGGATGAGTGGGGAGTTGTGTGGCAGTGGGTGCTGAATGTGGGAGTAACAGCTGTTGCAGCGGTATGGTGCCAGGCTGTAGGCTATGTGGATGCTATACTCTAGCCAACCCAAGGGGCTGGCCACCAGATGCTGGAGTAGAATGCTGTGCAATGAAGTGTTGTTTCTGAGGAAGCAGTGTCATACCTAATGTAGGTGTAGTGAGGAGCTGGGGTGAGGGCTGAGGTAGTGGTGCTGGTGCTTAGAACATCGGAGCAGGCTATCGAGGAGCCTCATGATTGTTTGGATCTATGGTGGACTGAACAGCAAAGGCCATGCCCTTGATCTTCTAGGCGAGGGCCAATAGATATTTTGCCTGTGCGGCAGGGGATCCCTTAGAGACAGTGAGGGATGGCACAGTCAAAGGTCTCGAAGTCAAAGGTGGGACAGCAATGGGTTGCCTTGGAGGTAGGGAGATCGCAAGAGATGTTGCCATAGTGGGTTGGGTGCTGAAAGAGAAGGAACCTTGAGAAAGTGAGGCCGTGAGTGATACATCTGGAACCCGAGCTGGGGTCACTGAGATAGACTCAGTGCCTGGCTCCAGACTGGCCAAGGTCAGTGGGTGTCCTACAGGGTAGGGGACAGAACCTTCGTGATGCACAAAGGGGACAGAAGGAATAGCTGACGACATAGTAAGGGTAGGAGGGACCGTAAAGGAAGCACCCTCCGGAGCAACAGTGGCAGAAAGAGACTCACTAGTATGCTGGGCCATAGCTGACCAAGAACGGGTGAGAACCGGGTTACGGTGGCAAACAAGGGGATGAATCCTAGGACTAGCTATCGTCAAAATGACGAAATAACTTAGGAAAAGATGATCAGCAACGATGTGTCGCAAATAGGGAAGCCAAGGCAGGAACGCTCAAGCAGTGGCTAAGGAAACTCATGCTCTACTACCTGAAAAAGAGAAAACTACTGGTGTTAAAACCAGCAACACAATGCAATTTGTTATGGTGGCGTGAATGGCATTCATGCACATGGATGCAACTAACATGCTTTCTCTCACCAACTAAGTGCTTCCTAGATGGTCATCTACTCCGGGATCACACATGGGTAAATAGGTCTCTGACTCTGGCTAGAAAGTAAAGGTCCTCGCTCTAAATCCTGGCCAAAGCGCAGGCAATGAACGAGTGGTGCGTTGGTGGCCTCGTCTCCTACAGTAGCATAGAACTCTACCCTCTACTAACACCAACACGACCCCAGACAAGGGGGGACAAACTAGCAACATGTCCTACGCCAAAGCTATAAGACAATTACCAGAATTGCCCTTCGTGGATTGTAAGTGGACTCAAGGGAGAAGAATGCATGCCCTATATGCTAAATCATGCAATATGCTTTAGTGTTTTTTACTTGCATTTTATTAACCAAGGGGAGAATTTGATTTGGTCTCTAGTTTTGCCCTATTAATTGTTCTCTGAGTTTGTGTGTTTTATTTTAACCAGAAGGGGGAAACAAACATGTCTCTACTCTCCTA
>JAMKQA010057559.1:0-10396 GCA_024699735.1 Posidonia australis
GGTGTAGACCCTCAAGTCTACTCCAAAACCCAACAAACAAAACTAAAATCCATTCACCAAGCATCAAGATACAAAATCACAAAGGCAGAAGGGTCAAATCGACCCAAAACACAATCACTGGCATAAATGCTCCATAAATCCTCAATAAATCACAGTAAAATCTAAGAAAGGAAATTTACCTAGATTTAATGCAATCCTAGCATTTTCTACCAATTCCATGCTCTCTATTGCAAGGAGTGGAGATGCGTACCTGAGAAATGCTTCCGGCGATCCTCAACCGACTCCAGCGAACTTCGGCGCAACCACAACCACGAGGCACCCCACGCGAGCTCCGTGCACCACCATGAGCAACCACAACCCTCCGCTTCACTCCCTCGACCTCTTCCTCTCTCTCTCTGTCAGCGCGCGCTCAAAAGGGGATACAGGGGAAACAGAGGGGGTGGGGAGACGAGTGGAAAGGAAGAAGGGGGAGGAGAAAGAGAAATGAGGGGGAAATGAAAGGAAGTGGAGGAGTAGCGCCGCCGAAGAGGAGGGGAAAGGAAGGAGAAGAAGGCAACAGGTGGCGAGGAGAGGTGCAGTACGGTGCAGCTTATAAAGCCTACACATGGATTAGCTGAAAACGTGCCCACCTGCGCGTCTCAGCCACCGGCACACCGCACAGCAACCAACCGCCAGCCACCACCAACGAGGCCAACTGCAAGCCTCAACCACCAGCCTACACCCAAGCGAGCCCCACAAGCACAGTGCCACAATGCACAGTGCCAAACCACGCACAGGGACACGTAAACAGAAGCCAGTCCACGAGGTCCAAGCCTAAAAGCACAAAACCAAACAATAGACCTTGGAACAGTAACACCTGTTCAGGAAATAGAATTCATAAAATGTAAATAATTACAAAATGAATTTTACAAGTGTTACATATATATATATATATATATATATATAGAGAGAGAGAGAGAGAGAGAGTAGAATGAGTCTAGGGATTGATTTTATGTAAAGTGAGCTCCCATGTCAATTTCAAAATCATCAAACTTTTAACTGTAGGATATGATCATGTCATATATAGATCAAACATATCAAATATCAACTGATTCTGAAATTTTAATAATAAGTATTTTAGGTAGATAAAAGTTTTCAAATAATAATAAGCCTATGAATCATGAATTTAATGTTATACCTCAAAATCTTTCTATCATATATGAAATCCAAATGATAGATTTAATTTATATTTTTCATAATATTTATGGCTCGAAAATCAAGTAATTTTGATAATAAGGTATCCATGAAATCACATTTTTATTGATTAACAAGAAGTCGATAAATTTGTGCAAGTTAAGTCGTAATGTAGAAGTTTTAGATTAACTTGAATTTTCATCTATAGATATTTTAAACATTATGGATATTTTAAACACCTAACATTTAGATTTGTATATAAATAATATATAATGAAATCTACAATAGGTTTTAAGGAGTGGCTTATTCTACTTAAGTGAACTCCTAGACTTATTCTAATATTTTCCTATATATATAATTTTCTTTTATGTTAAATCATTATGTCGTATAGTATATACACTTAAATTCGATAATTCTAACCCTTCATCCAATGATCCCAAGATGTAGTAAAATTCAATAAACTTTAACCATTAAAATGAAATAACTTAATTAATTATGAGATATGTTCCAAAAATTGTGAAATTTAACTATGTTGTTAACCATGATATAAATTAAAAGACATATATTCTAAATTTTAAATTTTTTTATAGAAAATATTTAAAGCAAGTCACCTACAGCCCCTACGTAGGCGAAGCTCAGCGGCTCAGCCCCATTTTTTGCATTTGGCATTTAGAAGTAGTAGTAAATTTATGAACCCTGTCAAAACTTTGTACTGAATAACTACAAACTCTTAAACCCGTTTACAAGGGATAATGCATGCTATTGCTATATTACTATGTACCTTCAAGTTTGAAATACATAGAAATCCCATTCTAACTATAAAAAAAATAAAAAAAATATACCATCAGAACGTGTGCCCTTCCGCATATCCCTCCCTCTGTCTCTCTCTAGCCTCTTCTCAAGTTTCACGGATGCCAATACCACTTCAACCCACCGCATTTCAAAAGGCGCGCTTGGTTTTAAACGCAACAACGCATTACGATACAAAACATTGTCTGGCCCTTGCACAGTTCAGGTACTGCCATCACCACCAACCACTCCCACCACACCCTCTTCTAGCTTTGTTTCCTTCGCATGGTGTTCTCCTTTATCCAGCTCTTCTCTTGGCATGCATTCCGCAGAACATATCACAGCAGGCCTAAGCTTGGAGCCCAGCATTTGATATTCAGGTGCTGAAGTTGCACTCTTTATGGTCAGATATCTTTCTCCTTCTTCTAAGAAATTTAGTACTTCTTGCCCACTTTGTTTTTTGTTAATGAATGAGAGACATATTTACCTGATCTGGGTTTCCGCCATTGCCTAACATTTTCCTTTTGATAAAAGATTCCCATTTTACTATCAGGACAGAATAGTTTTTTTTTTTTTTTGCAGTTAAGTGGTAGACAAAGTTGTTGTCGAAAAATATCATCATGGACTTTTGGGTCTTCCTTCTGCAAGAAGAGAACTGTTTCCAGTGGAAGAAGAAGACCCTTCTAACTTTTAGTAGCCATTACACTAGTACATATCTTGAGCTCCCTTTCTAGGTAAAACGTCTGTACATGTCATCACCTAATATCTTTATCATGACAGTTTACAATGGATAGGAGCAATCCATCTACCACACATGGTCGAAATTACTTGTCAATTAATGACCACCCTGCTATGGCAGACGGGAAGTCCCTCCTTCCATGTGCCAGCAAGAGCTCATTGTCACCACTCGTCACTCCCTAGCATTCTAGTTCTTGGAGGGGAAATGTTTTGGAAAATTAGTAGGTGGTCCTAGCGCTGTTCTTGTTGTTCTCCCACCAGTCCTTTGACTCTTAGCTCCCTAATCTAATTTTGAATATTTGATTCTGTCTCCGTCAATTTCTTTTAACCTCCCTTGCGTCTTGGTACCAGGGCTTTATCTCATTTATTGAACCGTGTGAGGGCTTTATCTTTTACCCGCGAGATCTTATCTACTTAAAACATGTACTTTTTTTTTCAAATGGCAGACTGAATTGTCTAAAAAATGGACAATCTTTGTCCCCTCAAGTTTTAGCTGTCAGCAGGGGTTCCTAAAACATCAAATAATATTTTATCTATTTAAATTAATAGTTTATAAATCAAACAGATTTAATTATTTTTTTTTCAGATGTTAAATGTTAGATGTGATGCGTAAATTGAGGTTTACTTTTGAATTTGACAAACAAAAAACTCGATAAAATGAATTTTTTTTGCAACATGAGAGAAACAATCAGTAAGTATAACCGGGGACTCCGACGAGAGAAGTTGAATCCGGAAGAAACACCAACTCAATGCCAACAAAAGCTCCATTATTTTTGTGTGACAGTTTCTGCTAAGTCAGACAGACAAGATACAACGGTGAGAAATGCAAAATCTCAACGAGTTCTCTTTCATTTTTGGAGATCTCATCCCATGCTCATTAAATAATACATGGCTTCAAATACCAAGAAGCAAACGGTCCTGATAAATTTATTATCTTTGTAGAGGGACCTCCAACGGCAATTTGGACATTCTTAATGTGAGCTAAATGTGCTATTACTACCTTTGGAAGTAAAATAAGAAAATAAGAATGAGTAGAAAGTATTATTAATATTTGGATAATATCATTATTTAATTTGGAAGTATTTTTTTATTTTAAAGATGAATAAATATGTATAAAGAAATATTCTAATTTAAATAAAAAAAGAAATAAGTATTAGAATAAGTAGAAAATATGTAGATTAATAATAATCAATTTGATTATTAATATATGTGTCTAATTTAAAGTATACATACATTATATTATATACAAACATAAAAAATAAATACATTGTGTATATACATATATTAAAATAATTTAACAGAATAATTTTATTTCACTTTTCTTGTAGAATAGTTATTCTAAAATAAATAAATTAGAATAAAAATTCTATGATTTATTCTGTATTCAAATAGGACTTTAGTGTATAAATGGGACTAAAGGAAACATTTCCATATAATATTGGGCTGGACAATAATTTCTCCATAAAAATATTCCTTAGAATCCATCATTTGCCCATTTCAAAAATCCAACACGACTCTCTTCTCTGCCGCAGAACCAGAGCCAGAACCCATCTGGGACATGGATCTTGCTCCTTCCCAGTAGTTTACGCTCGTCGTCGAAACCCAAATCGGAGGTGAAAAGACTGAGCTCGAGGTCTGAAGAAGGTTTCAACAGTGACCAATGCCGAGATCCAAGTAAGCAATGTCATTGGGTTTTCTTTCTTCTTGTTATTTTTCTTGGTCTACGATGGTTTTGATGATTTGGGTATGGATGTGTTTCCGATCAGGGGGTCGGAGATGCCACAGCAGCGGCAATCACTCCGAGCGCCGCTCCACCTGAAGACGACCAGCAGCGCTGAGTCCAACGGCGTGCACCGCCCCGTCCGGGATCGCAGCCCCAAGCTCGAGGACCACCGCCGCTCCCCTCGCAGCCCTCTCCCCGAGGTAAAAACTTTCCCTTTTGCATGCATTTTCTGGAGAATAGATTCGATTTTTTATTTTGTGGGTGCTTACTTTTTCTTTGCGATGGTGGCAGGTCGGTGTGTGCAACCAGAAGAAGCGGGGGACGAGAGTGTCCGACCTGGAGACGAGGCTCGGGCATGCCAAGGAGGAGCTGAAGAAGCTCAAGGAGCAGCTCGCTTCCGCGGAGAATGCCAAGATAAACGCGCAGCAGGAGTTGGAGGAGACCAAGAAGCTGATTCCTGTCACTCAACCCTGTGAGGAACTTGGGCATGAGGAGCTAAGTGGTGGCGTGGTGGAAGAGTTCATCAACCCTGTGTATCCTGCGGAGCAGGAGGTGGAAGCGCCACCTGTCCAGCAGGAGAGCCCAATTCCGGTGGCATCCGTTGATTCCGTTGTTGATGATGGTGTCGTTGCTGTTGAGGATGCAAAGGAGGAGGTTATTGCAGAGGTATTGGAGGAGGTGGGAGAGAGAGTTAATGAGGTGAAAGTGGAGGAGAGCAACAAGGAAACTTCTAATGACAGATCCACAGAGGTGGTAGCAGTGGGTGCTGTGTCTGATCCAATTGAATGCAAACAAGAGGAAGAACCATCTTTAGAGAAAACATCAGATGAGATCTTGGTTGTGGAAGACATGCCGGCGAAGGAGGAGAGTGAGATTGAGAGGTATATCGCAGAGAATGCCGCGTTGAAGAAGGAATTGGAAGAGGTAAAGGCAGTAGTTGGTGATGCAAAGACCAAAGAGGAGGAAATGGTGCTAAAGGTGATATCTTTGACAGAAAAACTTGAAGTAAGCAGAGTGAAATCTGGTCAATTGGAGGAGCAGCTGGAAGCTGTGGAGACAGCGAAGGCACAATTGGAAACAGAGATGAAGAGGCTACGGATTCAGACCGACCAATGGAGGAAGGCTGCTGACACTGCTGCAGCCATTATATCAGCTGATGGAGGAATGGGTATGGATCCCAACAGTAATGGAGGAGGGCGGAGGATGTCCGAGAGGTGTGGCTCAATGGACAAGCAGCTTGGTGGCAGCATGGGATGTGAAACATCTGGAAATGGGTACGTCGGATTGCCACTGATGGGAGGGGAATTGGATGAGGGAATGGGGAATGGGAAGAGGAAGAGTGCCGGAATTCGGATGTTTGGAGAATTGTGGAAGAAGAAAGGGCATCAGAAGTAAGACGTAAAGAAGAAGAAGAAGAAAGTGGAAATGGTGAGAGGGAAGAAGAAAGATTTGAAATGGTGGTAAAATGGTGCTCTGTTTATGTGTTTATTGTCTGTTCTTGTTCATTTTCCCTTGCCCTTATTTATTCTCTTGTTTTGTTATCTCTTTCCATTTGTTGCTCGTTTTGCCTGGCAATTACTTTGTTTTCAATTCTGTAATGAAGAAAACCACTCGGTTCTCTTCTTTTCTCTTACTGTAATCCAACTATTTCTGCTAACTATTCCTTTTTATTGCATATATTATCTAGTCCTTAATACCATTTTAAAGTTACTTTATTTTATGGTCACATGCATATTAGCGGTTTGGCTTTATTGATAAAACCTAATCTGATGTTCACTAGATCTTATAAGAATCTCCCTTTAGCTTAGCCATGAATCTTGTTCTGTCAGTGTTCTGAGTCGTATGTATGGTTTTCTGCATGATTGGAGAGGAATGAGTGAAAAACTTTTAGTAAATCCAAATCTGACTTCTTGTGATGTGGAGATCTTATATAAATATATGACACTTTCTTTGTTCCATTTTCACTTCCATGCTGTAGTACTGTTGACTAATCATGAATGATTATGTAAATTGAGTTAACGATTCTGTTTTGTTTGATTGAAGTGGACAAATTTTATGAGCTGCAATTGTTGAATAATGATTGTCCTTATTGTGACATGGGATGTTTTTATTGAGGTGTTTGCAATTACAAACGTTGATTGTGATAATCCAATCCAATTAGTGTAATACAAAACTAAAAGAAAGGACCTGTCAGTGTTCTGAGTCGTATGTATGGTTTTGTGGATGGCATGCAGATTGGAGAGGAATGAGTGAAAAACTTTTAGTAAATCCAAATCTGACTTCTTGTGATGTGGAGATCTTATATAAATATATGACACTTTCTTTGTTCCATTTTCACTTCCATGCTGTAGTACTGTTGACTAATCATGAATGATTATGTAAATTGAGTTAACGATTCTGTTTTGTTTGATTGAAGTGGACAAATTTTATGAGCTGCAATTGTTGAAAAATGATTGTCCTTATTGTGACATGGGATGTTTTTATTGAGGTGTTTGCAATTACAAACGTTGATTGTGATAATCCAATCCAATTAGTGTAATACAAAACTAAAAGAAAGGACCTACATGTGATTTTAGAAGAACTTAAGATGGGTTTATAATTAGGTCCGTAATTGAAAAGGGTATTTACTAATTATACGCCTTGTCTTGTTGTGTTTTACAAGATAAAAGTGGAAATAAGTTTACCTTATTATTTGTTTACTCATTACTTGTTTTATCCATATTCATGTAAGGAATGGGTAGACATGGAAATCGGGTTGGGTCAGCTCGAGTCCAGCACGGTCCAGGCCCATGTATCCTAGAAATGGATCGGATCGGGTAAGGTCCGTCGTGGGTCGTAGGTCGTGTCGGGTCCACATGTCAGGTTCGCTTAGGCCCGTAAGGTAGGTCTATTTTGGTCCATAAATTAGACTGGGTTGGGTCGGGTCGGCCTGGAAATTTTAAAAAAAACAAAACAAAACAAATCAGAAACACCGTGGGTTGTGGCCATGCCTGGCTCGACAACGGGCCATGGGTTGTGCTGGGCTCATGACTTGTTAACAAAGGCTCGGCCTGGTGCAGCCTATGGGCTGGCTTGGTCCGATCAGGCCTTTGTTTTTTTGGGTCGGCTCGGTTCGAATTCCATCTCTAGGAATGTGTAAGAGTAGTACCCATTATCCATTTACTTACATTAGTCTAATCACTTTGTTTTTTTATTTTAGTATCCTAAAATTATGAAATGTTGGTCAATGTTTTATATATTTATCTACCAATTTTAATTTTAATTTGTAGTAGAACATTCAAGGATAGTATTTTAATTATAAATTCTTAAGTTTTAATAGTTTATAATGTAAATAGTAATAGAATGTGATTTTAGTTATTTCGTTAAACTTATATTCGTTTATTCTATCAATTTTATCTTATATTGTGGGTGATAAGATCGACAAAGGTATAATTACAAGGGAAGTAAATTTATATTCATTCCATTACCTGTCTAAATTTAAAAGATGAAGATATTAGATAAGGTTGTCTTATAACAGTCAAGTAAAAAAAATAGAGTAATTTTCTTAATAGTATCTTTAACTATACTTATTTTTTCACTTCAATATTGTTAATTATAAAGTCATTCACTTTGAGGTCTATAACTTTTAATTCTTTTCATTCTAAAAAAATTATGGTAACGTCGTTATAATATGATATAGAATGATTTTTATGTTCTTATTTTCTTTTTCTTCTTTCTTTACTTTATCTTTTTTCCCCTCTTCTTTCTCTAGTATGGTAACTCGTTTTTTGAACAACCACCTAAATTCGATGGCATCTCCCCAAATCCCTAAATTCAACGTCGTCGTCTCTTAATTCCACACCCTCGTCATCAATTCAAACTCCCTTTACCGCCCCCACGTCCTCACCTCACTCCTCTTGGCCTACTCCTATCTCCGCCTCTCCTCTCGCATCTTCTCCCACTCTTCCATAGTTGTTGCCCTCCTTGCTTGCTACAATGCTCTCATCTCTGGCCTCTCCATCAACAACCTATCCATCAAGGTCCTTTTGGTCTTTCACCTCATGGTGCGTTCTTCTGTCCTATTCTCTGCCACCCCTATCTCTCCTCCTGTCTCTTCTCCCTCTCTCCCACGACAGTCGTCCTCCTCGCCTGCTACAATGCCTTCATCTCTAGCCTCTCCCTCAACAACATGTCTATTGAGGCCTTCTTCATGTTCCACCTCATGGTGTGTTCCTCCGTCTCGTTTTCTACCACCACGATGCTGTCGCTCCTCCCATCCTTTGTCTATGAGCTTCTCATCGGTGGCTTCTTGGCATTGTAGATACTGATTCTCATCCTTGACTCATTAACGGTTCTCCCAGTGAGATAGTTGTTCTATAGTTCGCCTAGGAGAAGTTCCGACAAGATGAAAAAAACATGGAGGACGTGTCTTTGGTGGGGTCTTTAGGGTTAATACGGGGTTCTTGGCGACGATGGTCTAACAAAGGAAGAGGAGAGGGAATTTTTGTTCAATTTTTTTAAGTAAAATAATATTTTTTAACGAAAGCACTACAATGACTAACGACAATAATTAACAGTACTAAAGTGAATGGTTTTATAATTAAGAATACTGAAGTAAAAAAATGACATAGTTAAGGATATCATTGAGGAAATTACTCAAAACAATATAATAAAGGTGGTGAAGAATCAACCATCCATTTATATAGAGGTGTAAGTTGGGCTGGGTCGACTTGGCTAGGCCCAAGAGAAGGTCGAGCTAGCTCAGGCCCAGCTTGGGCTACAAGCTGTGCCAAGCCCAAGGGCCAGGCTCGCAGACTAGGCCCATTTGGGCTCAATTGTCAATTGGGTTGGTTGGAAAAAATTAATATAATAATAAAAACTAACAACTAGTTAAAGTAATCGTTGGAGTGGAAGATGGTCAATATTAATTTTTTTCTTTCTTCCTTTTCTTTTATTTCTTCGATAAATATTCCCTCGTACCTTTAATTTTTTCACATAACTCGCTACTTTTTTCTCTATTCTCTGTTACAAGTCTACAACACTCTCAATTCTCTCAAATATCTCATTCTCTCAAACTTTCTCAAAATTTCACGTGAAAAATTCAAGTTTCACTCCAAACTCCGTCGTAGCATCGCTCCAACTCCAGTTTTTGCTGACAATAACAAAATGTCTTTACTTCTAATTCTTTCAATTTCTTTACTTCTAATCGCTCAATTTTGGGGTTTCAGGCTTTTTGATCTTTTTAATCAATTTTTTATAAATTATAAAGACATATCCATATGAAAATGTGTCAAGATAAGAATACATCTCAACCCATTATTCAAATTTACCTCAAACTCAACCCACACAAATACAATATATAAGTACCAAAAAAACCTAAAAAACAAAGTTCATAGATTTAGGAGCATGTAACTTTAAATCTTACTGATGAAAATAGGTGTTATTGTAATTATTATAGTATTGAATATACTTATCCTAAAGGTGGAGGTATAGGTTATATAACTAGACATCTTCAGATATGTATAACTGCACATGATAAAAATAATATCACTGATTTATGACATTCTAAAATGTATATAAATTCTAGTGGAATAGTAAATTAGAAATATAATGCAGAAGAAGTTAAAGAAGGCATAAAAATATTTAAAATACAAGATGAACAACTATTTACATTTTCTAAAAATAAAAAATTTGAAATTTGTATACAAAATTATTTAAATTCACAATTTAAAGGTCATTTTACGAACACCACTAAAAATATAATTTATAAAACATTTAAAAAAGATAAAGATTATTTAATTAGAATGTTTTTTAGTTTATTATGTAAAATATCATTGACTTGTGATGTTTGGATTGGTCCTAATTGTTGGAAAAATCTATTAATATGTTTTGATGATAACAAATGAAATGTGATTAAAGATTAATAATCACTTAAGAAAATATGACAAGTAGTTATTAAAGTCAAATATTCAATTATACACACTTGTGAACCTA